>CAIGRP010121989.1:0-24611 GCA_903798385.1 Fraxinus cuspidata
AATCATCTAGATATTAAGACAAGTTAAGGTAGCAGTATAGAATAGTGATGTTTTAGGTTCGAGTCTCATTGCCGTGTTACAATTTGTGAGTTTATGCTTTCTAATTATATATATTTTTCATTTTTTTGCTGAGTTTTTTTCTGCATTTTTTCAATAGAAAGCCAATTTATTCTACTTGTCTCATTTGGGCATCTTTTCTCTCTTTTTCTGCATAAATCAACTCTCAACTAATTTTCTCCCAAGGGTGGGTCATTTTCATTCTTTTGTAAAGAGTGTTACTTTGAAAAGAAAAGAAATACAAAAAAGATTTTTTTTAAAAAAAAAACCAATAAGAAAAAAGTTTTATTATTAGCCCTAGCTTTATCATGGTTGGGTCAAGTTGTAGCACTTTTTTCATATTTAACTTTCAAAAATCTATTTAAGCACTTTTTAGCCCACAAACCTACTCATGTTCATATCATCCCTTTTCTAGGCTAATGATACTTTTAGGGTGTGTTTGACCCACATTATTTTGGAAGAATGTATTTTGAAATAGTAGATTGATGGAGAATGTGTGGTTAAAAAAGAAGGAAAAGTTATTGNAAGGGTGTGTTTGAGCCACATTATTTTGAAAGAATTAATTCTGAAATAGTAGATTGATGGAGAATGTGTGGTTGAAAAAGAAGGAAAAGTTATTGATGTGATGGAAAATATTATTTTATTGAAGAATATGTGGTTAAAAATAAGTAGAAGAATGAGAATGAGAATTTTAATGTGTACCAAACATGGGCTTAATCATCATGTCAAAAGCATTACTTCCACTCTTTAAATTAGCGTTTAAGAAACCACAAAATCATTTATTTATTATGAAGATTTTTCTCGCATCTTCTTTAGTTTAACTATCTATGTCAAATTTGGCACTCAACAATTCAACTACTGAATTATGAAAGTTAAGAAATTTTGTAAAAAAAATGAAATTTAATATTGGAAGATTTGATTTTGTCACTTTGATAGGAAAACGTCATTAACTCAGTACAATATTTTTACTTGTCAAACAAAAATTACATTGTCAAATTACGCCAAAAACAATTCCGTTCTAAATTTAATTCTTATCAGCAGCTCAATTTGTAAGCAATGGAATTTCTAGTGGGCACAAGAAGATAAGAATGACACGTAGCATGGTCGTGGGCCCTAGTGATACACAAATGCCACATCATCGCAACCGTGGGACCCAAGACGCCATAGACATTCCAATCAAATATATTTTTTGCTAACAAATTGATGGAACCTCAATCCTCCATCACCACATAAACAAAATTCATCCAATTTATGATGTGGATGACACCCTGGACTTGTTTGAGCCCTATTTTTGTAAAAATAAAAAATAAAAATACATTTTTGAATTGTGGACCGATGATAAATGTGTAGTTAAAAAATAAGAAAAATTATTGAGTTTGCGTGTAATATTATTTTATTGAAAAATGTATGATTGAAATTATATCAAAACACTGTTCAAATTTTTTTTTTTTTAAATGGAGCTCAAACAAGGGGTCTACGAAACTTACCTTGCCAATTTGCATCTACATTTATTGGTTACTGGATTTGGTGGGCCTTCTTAATCCATTACAACAGGGGCCTTTCTTGGAGTGAGCATCGAGGATAATTGTGAGGGTCCAAAAATTATGAAAAGAATAGCATTTTATTGATAATGTGATGGACTCGAGAAATGGCCTTAGTGAGGTTATGTACATGATAGAAACAAGATATCTGAACTAATGGGATGTATTTTAATGCACATTTTCCCCTTTTGCACCGCCAACATTATGATTTGACAAAGGATGAAAAAGTGAATAGTAATAAAAGGATCACGTTTCTAACACACGAACGAATGTTGTTTGAATTTCACTCGAACGAGCATGAGAAATACGGATCCATCAAAGAACGAAAAAACTAAAATATTATAAATCAAAACGACTATAGGGTTTTCAAATCCTCAACACATTAAAAGAGTCAATACAAAGCCCTAAACGATAGAATTTGACCTTGAAAATTTACTATCATCATCACCTCGGCAAAACTAGAATTCAAAAACGCTTTCGAATTGTACTTGTTCGTGTAAATCAACACTCGAACTGAAAGTTAAGTGCGATTTCTTAAGCCCTTCTTATTTCTCCTATTTTCCAACTGATTTATGATATTTTCTTCTAGTTGTTTCACATCGTGATCCTTTATCCATATTAAGGCACTCATTCCAATATAATAGTAAGAAAGGACTAGAAAGAAATGAGATCAATGAGAAGAAAAAGTAAGATGGATGTTCTAGTTTTGTGTAGAAAAATATCAAGAGGATGAAGATAGTTTTGTATTTTGAGATTTATTGAGGTAAATCGATTCTTTCCGATGGTAGACTGGTAGTCTACGTGTTTGACAAGCTAATTTAATATGTGTTTAGTGTTCCTTTCTACGTTGTACTTGTTTCTTGCTTTTGTTTTCTGCTATGTTTGATCATTGATGGGCCTTTGAGTGAATTGTTTTCCCAACAAGGACGTGTACACAAAATATGCTTTAGAATTTATGTTACAGTAAAGGTCCGTTTGAATGGCAAATGTGAAAAGTGTTGTTCCGGGGTGTATATGATAGTGAGAAAAAGTTGTTAATGTGATTAAACGAACAAAATTTTAACCCACATAAGCGTAGTTAAAACACAATGTTTAAGAGGTTTGAAAAATTGCAGTATAATAACTACAAATGAAAACCAAAAATAATAAGTAGAAGAAGTAGGAAATGATAATTCGAGACAAGTGATTACACTTTCTCCTTAAGACAATATTGTCCCGCTACGATGTTCACGATTGTCGGCACTTGTCTCCCAAGATACAACGTATTCAATTCTTGTGGTAGCAGCACTTCAAACCACAAGATAACGACGAACGTGACGGAATTCACTCTCTACAAGGAAAACAGTTTTGGAATGAATTTGGGTGAGGTTTTGTAGGATATTTTATGAATGCACAATGCACATATGGTATGGAATGCAAAAGGGACGTCCAAGGGGTCCTATATATAGAGGATGATGGGATGTGAATGAAGTGTCGCGCCCCAAACTCAGCAACTCTTGCCAAAGGTCGCACTATTCACTATCTCTAGCCTGTCGCCATCTCCTCGCTTGAGCGATAAAAACAATGACTTCGTCGCTAGCCTGTTGCTGGCATGTTGCTCGAGCGATAGCCCAACGATAAGCAAGAAACAACCTTAGTCAATTTTCCAGGCAGCTTCCTCTATTTTCTTCTAAACTTTGGACCACAATTTTCCATTCATCCGGAATTGGTTTTGAGATTGTAAATATGTCACGACGATCGACCTGATGACTAGAACAAGTTGGTCTATTTACATTTATAATTTGACCATCGAATCAAGTTCGAATATTTGGCCGAAGTTGACACGAAAGTCACTTTTCCAAGTTTTGGTTTTATCAATAACCAAATTTCAATCTTTCAAAACCAAATTCCAAAAATCCCCCACATGAGTAGAAATTCGAACATGCATATGCAATGTAAAAACATGATGCATCGTAGAGACAGAGCGGAAAAACACTGCATCAGGCGAGGTAGCTTGTGGCTTTGAATATTCCTTAGTGAATACTATCAGACTTACTCGGCTAATTGGTGAATGCAATGTCTTGAACCATTCAACCTTTAATTTAAGCCAAGACAACAGTACTCACACAGATGTCTTCCCTATTCCGTTTATAGTTCTCATGACTTGTTCATTTTGGCCCTGAACCCTCTTGGGTTTCATAAGTGTTTAGAGAATTTAAGCCTTGAATAATTCTCATTAAAGATGCCCCACTTCACACTTATATAGGTGACCTCCTATAAATAGTATTCTGCCTACCCCACTTGACTTAATCAAGATATAAGAATCATTAAAAGAGTATCTTAACCTCAAACATTTTGCAGAAAGCACTTTAATATTTTAGGAATGAGTTATGAAATAATTTCCTGAGTGCTTAGTGGAATCCTCATAACTTAGTTGTCCCTTTGAACCAAGATCTTGAGATCTCCAGTCAATAAGGTAGGGTTATCATCACCAGGATTCTAACTTAGTAGGCTTTAATCTCATTCCTCTTAATAGACAACGTAATTATTCTCTTGGTAAACCTTTCGTAAGTGGAACCAACAACGTTCTCCTATGATTTCACACAATCTATGGAGATGATGCCATTTGGGATCAGTTGCTTAATTGTATTATGTCTACATCATATATGTCTAGACTTACCATTATACATGCTGCTTCTAACCCTTTCAATAGCCGATTGACTATCACAATGTATACTAATCACAGGTATCAGCTTAGGCCAACATGGAACATCTTCCGAAGAGTTATGAAGCAATTTTGCTTTTTCTCCAACTTTATCTAAAGAAATAAACTCCAATTTCATCGTTGATCGAGCTATACACATTTGCTTTGTCGATTTCTATGAGATAGCAGCTCCTCCTAAGGTAAATACATAACCACTAGTGGACTTGAAATCCTTCACGTCGGTTATCCAATTCGCTTCACAATATTCTTTCAATACTGCAGGATATCTTGTGAAGTGTAATCCATAGGTTAGGTATACTTCAAATACCTAAGAACCCTTATCAAAACCTTCTAATGATCATAGCTTGGATTACTTGTGAATCTACTAAGTTCATTCACAGCATACGCAATATCTGGCCTAATACAGTTTGTAATATATATTAAATTGTCTATCACTTGTGAATACATTAGTTTTGACACACATTTCCCTGTATTTTTGACCAAATGTACACTTGTGTCAATACTGGACTTTCCTCAAGCACGTTAAACTTCTCAAGTATCTTCTCAATTAGTGAGATTGGAAAAGTATAATTTCTTCCGATGTTCTAGAGATCTTAACCCCTAATATCACATCAACCACATTCACGTCTTTCATGTTGAAATGCTTCGTTAGCATTTTATTAGTGTTTAGCAATATTTCATGACTATTGCCCAGTATCAACATGTCATCTACATAAAGACATACAATCACATAGGCATTTGGTGCATGTTTTACATATACACACTTGTCACACTCATTGATTTTGAATCCATTTAATAACATCGTCTTGTCAAACTTTTGATGCCATTGTTTAGGTACTTGTTTTAATCCGTACAAGGACTTAACGAGTTTACAAATCTTATGTTTGTTAATGAACCTTTTAGGTTGCTCCATGTATATCTCATCTTCTAACTCACCATTTAGGAATATCGTTTTTACATCCATTTGATGAATCTCAAGATTATGTATTGCTGTAATTGCAACTAATAACCTTATCGAAGTGATTCTTGTAAGGTGTGAGTAGGTATCAAAGAAATCAAGTCCTTCTTTTTGCCTATATCATTTGGCAACCAACCTAGCCATATACTTGTCAATGGATCCATCAGGTTTCAATTTCCTTTTGAATAATTTACATCCTAAAGGCTTGTTCCCGGGAGGTAAATCAACTAACTTCCACGTATGATTTTGTATTATGGAATCTATCTCGCTGTGATAGCTTCCTTCCAATGTGGTGCTTTCGATGTAGACATGGCTTCATCAAAAGTCTTTGGATTATTTTCTACCATGTAGGTTGGAAAATCTGGACCAAATGAAGTAGATATTCTTGCCATTTTACTACGTCTTGGTTCTTCCTCATATGAAGTATCATTTATAGTTTTGTACCATAAGTTCTTTTGTTTGAACTTGTAGTTTACTTTTCTTTATAAGGAAACACATTCTCAAAGAAAGTTGCATTCCTTGATTCAATTATGATACCCTCATATACATCTTGAATTTTAGAATTGTGTACAAGAAAACGATATGCACTACTATTATTGGCGTATCCAATAAATATGTAATCAATCGTCTTAAGTCCAATTTTCACTTTCTTAGGCTTAAGTACTTCAAATTTAGCTAAACACTCCCACATTTTCAAGTGTTGGTAGGACGGAGGATGACATTTTTCCATAATTCATATGGAGTCTCTTTTATGGTCTTGACGGGTATCCGATTAAGAAGACTATTTGCCGTTAGAATAGCTCTCCCCACAAGTTTTGTGGTAAGCCCAAACTTAGCAACATTGCATTCACAATCTCTTTGAGAGTTCAATTTTTACGTTCAACAATGTCATTCGATTGAGGAGAGTAAAGTGCCATTATTTGATGAATAATTCCATTTTCGGAATAGAATTCTTCAAACGGTGCCCCCGTATTCACCTCTTCTATCACTGCGAATATTCTTTATTGGTTTATCGAGTTGAGTTTCAACTTCAGTCTTGTATAGTTTAAAAGCTTCCAACGTTTCGTCTTTACTTTTCAAAAGAAAGACATAACAATACCTTGTACAATCGTCGATAAAAGTCGCAAAGTATTTTGAACGAGTTTCAAGTCACATATATCGCTATGGACTAACTCTAAAGGTGTTGTGTTCCTTTGAATTGAGTTAAATGGTGTTTTAGCCAATTTTGCTTCAACACATACTTTACATTTATGATTATGATCAATCTTAAGGCCAGAATTAAACTTTGATTCATAAGTTTGCGCAAACATTTAAAATTTACATGTCCTAATCGACTATGCTACAAATAAGACAACTCAAGCAAGTAAACATAATTTAAACTTTTATTCATCGAGTTTTGTCTTGATACAATAATAAGAACGTTCAACTTGAACATTCCTTCACACACGTATCCCTTGCCTATATACATGTCATTCTTAAACAGTACAAATTTATTGGATACAAACACTAGCTTAAAGCTATTTTTACTAAGAAGAGATCCTGACACTAAATTCTTTCGTATGTTCGGCACATGTAGGACGTTGATGAGGACGAGCTCTTTTCTGGATGTCATCTTCAAAGTGACTTTACCTTGTCCTACCAATTTGGAACTTGCAGAGTTCCCCATGTAAAGTTGTTCCCCATTCAGTTCTTAATAGTTGTAGAACATGGTCCTATCTGCACATACATGACGGGTGGCATCGGTGTCAATCCACCATTCCCTCGAGTTTCCAACCATGTTGCACTCGGAGACAACCGCAAATAAACTCAATTCTTGCATCTCTTCAGAAAGGGTAACTTTCTCAATCATGTTGGCTTAAGCATTATTCTTTGGCTTCCGACATTCACTTGAGCGATGTCCGACCTTTCCGCAATTATAGCAGTTCCTCTTGAAGTTCTGGCTTTCCTGGAGTTATCTCTACGCGGTGCATCACCGAAAATCTTTTGTTTTTTGTTGACAATATTTGGTTCCGTTTCAACAAAATTGGCTCCAAGTTGGACAATAGACATTCTCTCGATTTTCCTATTGTCCTCTTTAATCCTTAAAAGGACGATCAATTCTTCCAAGTTCATCTCCTTGCGTTTGTGCTTGAGATAATTTTTGAAATCTCTCCACATAGGATGAAGTTTCTCGATGATGGCAACCACTTGGAAGGATTCACTCAATTTCATCTTTTTGGCATGTATATCATGCAATAGAACTTGACGTTCTTGCACGACTGATCACCATTTTGGAATCTACCATTCTGTAGTCCAAAAACTTGCCGACTAGGAACTTCTTTGTCTAGGCATCCTCGGACTTATACTTCTTTTCCAATGAATCTCATAGATCATTGGCCGAGTCCTTCGAACTATACACTCAATAAAGTGTATTGTCCAATCCATTAAAGATGTAGTTCTTGCACAGAAAGTCCGAGTGCTTATATGCATCCAACACAATAATCGATTCATAATTATTGTCTCCTTCTTGTACCGCTGGTGCAGTCTCTTTCAGAAACTTTGCATAAAGTGTATTGTCCAATCCATTAATGATGTAGTTCTGGCACAGAAAATCAGAATGCTTCTATGAGTCCAATGTGATAATCGACTCACGATTATTTTCTCCTTCTTGTATGGCAGGCGAAGTTTCCTTTAGAAACTTTTCCAAATTGAGTGTAGTAAGATAGAACAACATCTTTTGTTGCCATCTCTTGAAATCTATGCCTCCAACCTTTTTCGGCTTCCCCCAATGAGGTATCACAGTATTTTGTAGTAGTATTGTCATAGGTGGAACCACATTGTTTGTACCATGTTGACTTGAGGTAACCTCTATGATACTCATTTTTGTTACTTAAACAAAAGATTAACGTAGCAACAATAAAAAGGGGGAAGAATAGTACACGAAGACTATTCCAAAGATGACATATACGAGTTTGAAAACAACAAACAATCACAGACGTAATATTGTCTTAAGATTGTTGTTCCGGGGTGTATATGACAGCGAGAAAAGGTTGTTAATGTGATCAACTGAACAAAGTTTTAACCCGCATAAGCGTAGTTAAAACATAATGTTTAAGATGTTTGAAAAAATTGTAGTATAATAACTACAAATGAAAACCAAAATTAATAAGTATAAGAAGTAGGAAATGATAATCTGAAGCAAGTGATTGCACTTTCTCCTTAAAACAATATTATCCCGCTATGGTACTCACGGTTGTCGACACTTGTCTTCCAAGATACTACAGATTCAATTCTTGTGGTAGCAGCACTTCAAATTATAAGACAATAGAGAACGTGACAGAATTCTCTCTCTACAAGGAAAATGGTTTTGGAATGAATTTGGGAGAGGTTTTACAAGATATTTTATGAATGCACAATGCACATATGGTATAGAATGCAAAAGAGACGTTCAAGGGGTCCTATATATAGATGATGAAGGGTTATGAATGAAGTGTCGTGCCCCAAATTCAGCAACTCTTGCCAAAGGTCGCGCCATTTACCGTCCCTAGCATGTCACCATCTCCTCGCTCGAACGATAAAAACAGTGACTTCATCGCTAGCCTGTCGCTCGAGCGACAATCTGTCGATAAGCTTAGCAACAACCTTAGACAATTTTTCAGGCAGCTTCCTTTTTTTTCTTTCCAATTTTGGACCACAATTTCTCATTCACCTGTAATTAATTTTGAGATTCCAAATATACCACGACGATCTACTCGACGAGTAGAACAAGTTAATTTATTTACATTTGTAATTTGACCATCAAATCAAATCCGAATATTTGACCGAAATTAATACGAAAGTCACTTTTCCATGTTTTGATTTTATCACTTAAACCAAATTTCAACAAAAGGGCTTTTCAATTTCAATTAAGTTGGAAAATAAAACTCAAGTACCCCCATAAGAATGCATTTTTCATGAAATAGACAAAAAACAAGCTTAAAGTGGTAAATTGGAATTCGAACTCAATTTCTACTTTCGTATCAAACAACCAAAATAGAAATTAAATTTCTCGAATTTGACCTTTTTTTTATGAAATTTAAATTAATCAAACAAACCCTAAGTGTCATATTGACAAGTAGTAATGCACAAAACTACTAACATATATAACCATTTGTCTCTCTTTTGTCGTCTTCCAACCTAGAAAAATTAACGATTTTTTGGACAAACAAAGGTGTTATATTCAAATAAAACAATTGCAATAACTTAAATTTACAAAAAATACTTTATCTCCTACTTTAAAGACCACAAATTTTGACTCTCGCAATTACATAACTTAATTTAATTAATGTATGTCTTAATTTGTAGTCAAGTGATAGAACTCTATTAAGTATTAGACGGTGACAGTGACAAATATAAGAATTATTCACCAACCCAATTAATCGTCCACCCCCAAATTTGAAATTTTAAGCATTGTTAGAATTTGAAAATAACTTACTTTAAAAAAAAAATTGAAAATAACTAGGCTTCTTTTCAACTAATTATCGATTTTGCAATAAATAACTCAAGACTAAGAGTCTCGAGAACACTATTGAAATACATCATTTAAATATTTAAATCTACATCAATTTTCTATCAAATCCTGACACAAAAGTTTTACTTGCACGTGACTCTAAGATCCGAGTTCAAAACCTTAATCTACTATTTTAAATCACATCATCCAAATAATTAAACTATTAGAGGAATAAATATATTTATATTTGTCAATAAATACAAGTTTATAGTTGGATAGTTATATTCACGCCACAAGTTTTATTAATTACACCGCATTTTAGTGGTAATGAATGAACCTTTGATTATTTTTTTGTCAAATTTTTATCAAATTTTTATTAATTTTCACCTCTTGTCGTGATGATAATTTGTTAGTAAAAGATATAAAAGATTTATCCCTCTCTTGTATTTTTAAATAAACAAAATAAACAACGAGTACAAAGTTTGCCCATCATTGCAATGCAAATTAGCAGAAATTTGGATAAAAACTATCATTATAGGCAAAATGTGTTAATTAAATAAATGTTATGGATAAAAATGATATAATCCAACTTAAAGATCAGACAACTTGACATGAGTTAAGATTGGTAAATCTTAATTCAAGTGGTGGTTGTGATCGAATACAATAGTGAAGTGACAATAAAGTCAAGATCGAAGGGTTTGATTCCACTTCTTCAACAAGTCAAAAGAAGAAAGAAAATGAGGGAATTGTTCTTCACTTGCTTTTGATTTTTTTTTTTTTATTAATTTTGCGAAATTACAAAATCGAAATTATTGTATTTTTTATTTTTTGATAGTGGATTATTTTACCCATGGTATGAGGGGTCGTGGGTGTTTCCCTTAGGGGTTTATCGCGTTATATATGATCTTTATTTAATTCTACAATAAATTATATCTTATAAAACACAAATCCCTTAAGTTGTCACAGTCAAAAATGTGTGTAAAACTGTCTAGATGAAGTTATGACTGACTCACGTACTCTAATTGAAATAAATAATTGAGATAAATTGATTAAATAACTAGGTTTTAATATATATACAACTGCATTGGCTAGTGTCAAGTGTCCCATCTCATTGTCAACCCTCATTCTTGGTGTTGGTTGAAGTGCACATGGACTCAACAAACCCATGTTCTACATCTAGCTATTCCTCAATTTCTTGAACTTTCCGGGACCAGAACATCCAATTGTTTTCATAATTAGTCAATATCAAGTAGCCAACACAAAATTAATGAGAATAGCTGGATACCAAGAGGAAAAAAAAAAACCCTTCAATTCGGAGATATTATTATCCCTATGATGCGGCTAAAAAGCGCCAACCCAGTTGCACTTTATATATGTCTAAGGAACAGTTATACTAAATTGCCTTAATTCAACATAGTTGTTTTATATAATCCTCGAAGTACCAAAAAAGAAAAATAAATAAATAAAATAATAGTACGGGACCAAATTGGTTGGTTCATTCAATTCAATTTTATTCTACAGTTTAGGAACAATTATACTAAATTGCCTTAATTCAACATACTCGTTTTATATAATCCTCAAATGTCCCAAAAAATGTACGGGACTAAACTGGTTGGTTGGTTCAATTCAATTTTATTCTAAAAAATTAATCGATTCTGTATAAAAGAAGTTGATTTATGACTAATTTGATTTGACTCTTCCAAGAATTCAGTCGAACTAAAACATGACCTGAAAGCTATATAGGATAATTGGTTTTGACTATGACACAGTGATTCTCGCTTTTTTGCAAGGTATAGGCTTCATGTTTCAAACTTTACCAAAATTCCATCAATGTCTAGACAACTTTTCCACTGCTTTCATTATGCAAAATCACCTGTTGTCTCGATCAACCCAAGTTAGTATTTCTGATGATTTAGACAGGTTGATCTTATCATCTAAGTCATGCAGAAAAAAATAAAAAAAATAGAAAGCCTCAATTAAAGTAGATCACTCAGGCTATGAAGTTAACCCCATTCGGGTTGGATTGAGCAGACGATTATGCAGACTATTTTCGTCTTAAAGATCGCCAGCTCTTGCTCTCTTTCTTTCATTACTCATCTAAAACCGTTTATTTAATTATTTTTACATGATTAAAGAACACCAAAAGAGTAGATAATACAGTACCAAACAACACTACGTACAATATCTGTACTTAATTTTTTATTCAGTATTATTCAGTGTAATGTAACAAACAAGGGTTGGACTATTGGATAGATTTTTCACATACTCAACAAGGTTTGTTGACAGAAGCCCTTATCCAAAACATTTGCGGTCTTTGCTTGGGCTTCTTTATCTATATCTAATAGAAGAATAGAATTTGTGTACAGAAACCAAACTGTCTAATTTGTGGAATTATATGTACCACGCAAGCTATCTGCCAAGGAAAAACTCAACATCCATCTCCATCGCTAAAATTAATTATTAGGAAACTATCTCCTTTTACAAACAAATATGTTACTTAATAATGATTTCAGCCTAAAAAAATATGCCTGGAAACATTGTATATTATATACATCGATGTATCAAGTGAGATATTAACGTAGCTGAAACTTATAGGAAAGAACAAGAATCACACATGAAAACTCAAATTTGTTGATTTGCTCACGAATATCAAGAAGAGAAAGTTGGAAGAAAATTCATCACAAATTTTTATTCTCGTACAAAAATTGCCACCATTAGGGCTTACAACCCTTAAATACGAAACCCTAACGAGCGTATGAAATAATTATGAAAACTAAGGGTCTGTTCTCTTTACCATTTTCAAGCCGTTTTCTATTTTCGATTTTCCAAAACAGCGAAAACGCGTTCTTTTTTCCATTTTCAAAAACGCGTTTTTGAAAACAAGTTAAAAATTTATAAAGAAAACACAAAACGACAAATTTGTCGTTTTGAGTGTTTTCAGTTATAAACAAGCCAAAATTTTCAAAACTTGTTTTTTGTGTTTTCAAAATAATTTTTCAAAATGTCAAAAAGAACACGTTTTCAACAATCTCAAAATAGACATAAAAACACAAAACTTAAAACACAAAACTGAAACACAAATAGAACAGGCCCTAAAAGTCTTATATTCATGATCAGTTCGCAACAAATGGAATTAAATTTCGAATGTATTCACTAAAGAATACCAAAAAACAAAATTGTCAAAAAAAAAAGGGCGCAAAACGTGACAATGGAATTTGACCCAAAAAAGGTCGTACATCAAGGAAAAAGTCACCTAGTTTTGCATGTTGCACTATTTCCTCTCAAAATAGATCCAAACTTCTTTGAAAACTAATGTTCCGAAATTTTTTTTTGTCTCTGCCGATTCCACTTATCCATGAAATCTTCTTCTTTCTGCATTGCACCAGATACTTAACTATAATAGGAAAAACTTGAATTCAAATTGCATCATTGTGTACAAAAGAGTAAGAACCAAGTTATAAAGACAAACTAAACTCCAAGCAAGATTCCATCAAATTCATCATGTGCCTGAGCCTGGGCCTGGGCCGTGCAATTGTGAGGTTAAGGACGACAGGCATGCTAACTAAATGGGCTACTCCCCAACAAAAATATAGAACGAAGAAATTTTGGCCCACAAAAAAATCAAGGTAAGCAAACATTCCAAATGGAAATTACAATCACCCATGTTTTTTAACTTCCAATTTCCAAAATAAGGTTTAATTAATTAATTAATTTTTTTTACAAAAATTGGGCGATAATTCAATTTTTTAATATTAAATAATAATATTTTAAATTTAAATTAATCTACGTAACCGCCCCACCCAATTTCACTCCCCCCCAACTTCTCAGATCTGCTACTTAATTAGCCGGAGTTTTGTGGTGGTTGTTGATGTTTTACAAATAGTGGTGGTGGTGTAGGTGATAATTTTAATGGTGAGGTGGTGGTGGTCACGAATGGTGGTGATTCATGTGGTGGTGGTGGTGTTTGTGGTAAGGTGGAATGGAGTTTAGTTTGTGCCGGTAGTGGAGTGAGGGTGGAGTGGAGTGGGGTGGAGTTTGGGTAATCGTAACCATTAAATTAGTTAATTTGCATCAACGAAAAATATGTAACCTAAAAAATGTGAGATTACGACTAAATTTATAATCGTGACTTACAATTTGTTACGTTGTGGCCAATTAATTTGATAATTTATGAGTGATAGATAACTTGTGATCAATTTATTTAATAATTTGAAATCGTGAAATAAATTGTGACTTATAAAATTTGTAATTTGTGATCGAGAAACAATACGTGACCTATTAGTTTGATAATTTTTTATTGATAAATAAATCGTGATCTATAAAATTTGGGATTTGGGATCGAAAAATAATGTGTGACCAATTAATTTGATACTTCATGACCGATAAATAAGTTGTGACTTATGAAATCTGAGATTTGTTACTAGTAAATAATTGTGATCATAAATTGTATAATATTATGACATTAATATGTTTAATTAATAATATTTTTTAATTATCTATTTTAATTAAAAAAATTTTTAATTATGGCCTATTTTTGAAGTTTTTAAAAAATGTTCTTTAATTTTGAAATTATATCTTCTAACCAAATGTATATTGTTCCTAATGCGAATATGAAGATCCAAAGGAGATCATGACATGAGAGTTCACGGCCATACTACAATCCCAATTGTAGTAAAAATAATGGGTTGTGAAACCTAATCTATGTTTGATTTAGTTAAAAATCAGAATTTCTTAAGAAATTTTGATAAACGTCAATTGAATATATAGTTAAAAAGTTAATAAAAAATGTAGATCCCATAAAATATATAATTGAAACGAGTTTTAAAAATGAGGGTCAAATAGAAGCTAACTAGCTCAGTGACTTTGAGAAACACCTCAAAATATTTTAAAAGAAATGAAAAATCGGGTATTTCAACAACTGCAAAAACATGTCTAACTCCCAAATCTTCCATATTTCGAGCATTTTATTTTCTCTCCTAATTTAGTAAAATCATCCGTGTATATATACAATAGTCAAATCTCTCGTACCAATTTAGGGATAATACATATCAATTAACACCCTGGTAGGAATTAAAATAAGTTTTTTAGTAGATTTTAATACAATTTGTTGAAATGCGTGGTTGAAAAGTTGTGGGTCCCATGAAATATGTGGTTAAAATTAATTATCGACTTCGATTTAGAATAAAATCTAAATTTTAATCTGGATCAAACATAGGCTATATATTAAATCTGTTACATGTACATAATTGTTGTATAGATACGTTGATAACTGCATGGCCTTTGGTTTGAATTTCTGTATGGATACATGTCGCGTATGCATCATCAACCTATTTGTACAAAATCATCTGTACAAGTAGGTTAATTGATTAAATATATACCCAAGACATTTGAACTGCCACAAGTCTTCCTCATTTTCCGAAGTTGCTTCATTCCATTTGATTAAGTATCGAATGGAAAGGGGAACGCCATGTCTTCTAACTTTCGATTTTGCCAACACTTCTCTACATCCATTTTGTATGACTTACTCACAATAGGGGTACTCGATGTGATTCATTTCTGTCGGAATCCTCCAAATCTGGACAATACGGCTTCAACATGCTTACATGAAAGACCTAGATAAATCTTGATGATGCTAAGTGTCGGGAATAATGGTTTATTGGGGCTGTTTTGGTATAATTTTGAGTGGGACCCCGTTCGTTTATTTTAGAAGAACGAAGTTGATTTTTGATATCCTCTGAAAAAATATCAAAATCATATATTTACTTGCCAAAAATGATAATCAATTGAATGAGAAATTGAAGCTCAAAATTGATGACTTGAAATGAGTTTAAATAGGCAGTTTCATACGCATGAAACTGGAAAGTTCAAATGTTTCATACATATGAAACACGTTGCTTAGGGGGAAAATTATATATAGTTTGTCCCACATAGTAAGATTATAAAAGCAATGACCACTTTATATAAGGTTACATTTTGGAATAGTGTAATCATGTGTGGTATAAAGACTTTCTCTACGTGCGATCGCAGAGGGAGTGCAAATCAAGGATCGAAATTGTAAATCGGACCTTGAACTTATGTGCGAGTACGACCTGCGTACACGAATGTCGGATCGAATGGATCAAAAATTGGCTCTTTAAGAGTGTCCACATTTTGTTTTAACTTTGCTTCCTACAACTGACCTATGATATTCTAAAACTGTAGAAACTCCTAATTTATCTCTGTGTTAAGGAAAAGATTAACAACCAAATTAATGGTGGTCAATGTTCACAACACCAATAACTCATGATCTATTAATTCTATTACAACCTATTTATACAATCAATATTCCTCCACTCTACATGCGAAAATACTCTTCGCGAATACTGCTTCCAATTTCTATTTTCTGATTTCTATCTTTCAGTATTTTCAGTTTTCATCCAGAGTCTTGGTAATCCGTTCAGATATATATTCAATTCGCCGTTATAGATATCAAGTTCTAAATTTCTATAAGTTTCTTCATTGTATCTTGAGAAACAGACGCTCATTAAATCATCAAACACGTACTATGAGGGAGCTAATCTGTTTTAAGGAAATGATGTGTACAAAAGCCTCGATTTGCAGATTTGTTCTCCTTTGTCGATCAATATATTTCTGTAATTTATTTAATGTTTTATCTGTATTGTTTACTAAGAGTTTGTTCTTTTTTCAATATATTAAATAATTCTGCCATTATATTTTGTCTAACAAACTTAAAGCGGATTCATAAAAAGAACAACAGGTGATTATCGATTTCCCTACATGGTTGTTGGTAAGGGCATTGTCAAGAAAAAAATTCCTTAACACCGTTTAAAGAACTTTGAAAGGTAAGACAATCTTAAGATGAATTTTGTATGTAATTTTGCATATTCTATTCTCAAAATAGTTGTGCATAATTTGTTGTATTTTCATACTAAATTTGTACGATAAACAATACGTGTATGAAACTAATTAAATGGTCATGTCACTGCAAATGAAAAGGTTTAGATGTGTGCATAATTATATGTGCTCATGTTCTCTCTATTTTGATATCCAATTGACGCAACATATTGACTTCAATCTTGGAGCCAATTAAGTTGGTATATGTTTTGAAAGCATTCCGAATCCTAAATTGTGTTTGGGTCCATGTGCTAACTATGGTCAAATTTGTATCTTCAAATTAAAGATAGTTTGATTGAAGTACATTATGGGATGCAATTTCGTATGAAAGTGTCTTTTCATTTGTATGAAAGTGCATGGATTTTCACGAAGCATTATCGTTCCTAATCATTTTATATGATGGAATATAAAAAATGGACATTGTCTATTTGATAGATGGATTGAGCTTTAAAAGAGTTGATGAACTCTAAGTTCAAGTCTAACCCAAAATTGTGGAGGTTACTAGTAACGCTTGCGAATTCATATAAAAAGTTCAAGACTTGTAGATGCAACATTACTACTTGCACATACATTCAGGAATTGTGAGGATAACATATTTTTCGAGTTACAGAAAGACTTTTTTATGAGTGAGAAAATGTAGAAAGCCCTTGCACTAATTTCATAATTATAAGGATGGTCCACAAAATATGATGCACTCTAAGTAAAAAGTGGACAAAGAGATGGGAATTGATTATTACATTTGTATTGGATGTGCAATAATAATAGCTAGAACATTTGAAGAATGTTCATAAATTGATGAAGTGGATACTGGTTCAATTTTAAATTGAACACCCATTATTCGAAATCCACCAACAAAATTATTTGACTACTGCAACAGTATGTTAGAAATCCTCCAACCATATTGGTTAGTTGGAAGAAGATATAGCTTTAGATAAACTAGTAAGAAGTATGTGGCTCCATGAGAGGATTTCTTAGTTGGTGATAATTTGAATCTATTAAATCGATTGTGATAGCTATCTATATTTATTGAGATACAGAGTCACTTGTAATGGTAAAACGACTACTCTCAACTGAAAGGTTAGAGGATAGCAAGGCGGATCCATTAACCAAAATGGTTAAATAGAGAGTTAGTAGGAACATCATAAAAAAGAATAGGATTTAAGCCCTTGAAGGAATTAGTCAATTCAAACGGAAATCCAACTTAGTTGACTGGAGATCCAAAAATCTAGGTTCAAAGGGAAAACATAATTATAAATGCTTAGTAAAATCACTGTGGATTATAATACCTCGTGTCAATTCCTATGATGCAACAGTGATGCCATAACGGCGAAGAATAAGTAATAGACTTTTAATGATTCATATGTGTCAAAAAATTCGAGCGAAGTAATGAGTTTTTCTCGTAATAAAAAATCACCTATGTGAGAAAGAAGTATGATCGCTTTTAAGGGAATCGTGTGGAGCTCAATTTTTAGGAACTCTCACAGAATCGAGCGTATGTTCATGGCCATAAACGAACATAATAATGAGAATTGAATTGTGTTAGGAAGAATCATGTGTGGAGTATATCATCATTTACATAAACGACAAAACAATTCAAAGACATCGCGTCTACTGNATCGCTTTTAAGGGAATCGTGTGGAGCTCAATTTTTAGGAACTCTCACAGAATCGAGCGTATGTTCATGGCCATAAACGAACATAATAATGAGAATTGAATTGTGTTAGGAAGAATCATGTGTGGAGTATATCATCATTTACATAAACGACAAAACAATTCAAAGACATCGCGTCTACTGGTCAGCTAGTAAAGTAAACATGCTTTCACAAGAGAATGTTCAAAGGGTATACCTGCCTATCTTATGCAGGTTTCAACCATTGAACTATATCACAAAGTCTTTATATCTCACATTTCCGTGTCGCTCCCAATTTTCATTTATGTGGGGGATTGTTGGAAAAAAATAGTTTATTGGGGGCTGTTTTGGCGTAATTTTGAGTGGGACCCGTTCTGTTATTTTGGAATATCGAAGTTGATTTGTGTTCTTCTCTGCAAAAAGATCACAATTCAAAGACATCGCGTCTACTGAGTTAGTAAAGTAAACATGCTTTCACAAGAGAATGTTCAAAGGGTATACCTGCCTATCTTATGTAGGTTTCAACAATTGAACTATATCACAAAGTCTTTATATCTCACATTTCCGTGTCGCTCCCAATTTTCATTTATGTGGGGGATTGTTAGAAAAAAATAGTTTATTGGGGGCTGTTTTGGCGTAATTTTGAGTGGGGCCCGTTCTGTTATTTTGGAATATCGAAGTTGAATTGTGTTCTTCTCTGCAAAAAGATCGAAATCATATATTTATTTGCCAAAAATTATAATCAGGTGAATGAAAACTTGAAACTCAAAGTTGATGACTTGAAATGAGTTTATATAGGCAGTTTCATACATATGAAACAGGAAAGTTCAAATGTTTCATACGTATGAAACACGGTGCTTGGAGGGAAAACAATATATAGTTTGTCCCACTTAGTAAGATTATAAAAACAATAACCACTTTATATATTGTTACACTTTGAAAGGGTGAAATCATGTGTGACATGGATGCTCTCTCCACGTGCACGCACAGGGAGATGCGAATCAAGAACAGAAATTGTACATTGGACCTTGAACTTGTGTGTGAACCCCATTTGCGCACACGAATGTCAGACCGAATGGACAAAAAATTAGCCCCTTAAGAGTGTCCACATTTTGCTTTTATTTTGCTTCCTCCAACGGACCTTTGATATTCTAAAACTGTTGAAACTCCTAATTTTTGCATGTGTTAATGAAAAGGTTAATAGTCGGATCAACGGTGGTTAAGGCCATAACACTAGTAACTCTTGGCCTGTTAATTTTATTGCAGCCTACTTATACAGTCAATATTCCTCCACATGTGAAAATACTCTCTACATATACTGCTTATAGTTTATGATTTCTAGTTTTCTATCCTTCAGTGTTTTCCATTTCCATCCATAGTCTTGGTGATCCATTTAGATATATACTCAGTTTGTCGAAGTATAAATTCAGTGCTCAATTTCTACAGGTTTCTTCGTTGTTTCCTGGAAAATAGTATAAATTCAGTGCTCAATTTCTACAGGTTTCTTCGTTGTTTCCTGGAAAATAGACGCTCTTTAAATCATCAAACACTTACGATGAATGAGCGAATCTATTTTAAGAAAACTGTGTTTGTGCAGGCAATAGGAAACCCTTCCAACCTTAGCGATAACTAAAAATGGTCCCTCATATTTTCGAACCAAGCCCCTGTTTACTTGTAGGACATCCTACCCATGCAGATGCGATCACTCTTACATGTAAATGTCTTAGCTTTGCGCATGTTTGTGTAGAGATTAATGCTTTGGAAGAGTTAGTAGAGGATTTTGATTTTTATTGTGCGAATGGGGATTGGATAGCTATTTGTGCTAAGTTTGAATGGGTCCCCATTAAATGTCGAGAATGTGGGGTATTTGACTACTCTTGCTTGTCTCAAACTAAGTCTAGTAAGAGTAAGCATCAGGAACAACTTGCCAATGTTTGGGTTGCTAAGGATAAGGCCGGCCCCAGTGGTGTAGCTAATGAGAAACCACCTATCGACGATGATTAGACCCCTGTCTCACATACGAAGAAGTCTAAAGGTAGTGTTGTTGATACTGGTGTTGCTGTTCCTATTAATGAAGACGACATTCATACTTTGGCTAATAATTCTAAGGAGGTTCAGGGAGAGGTCGCTCAGCAATCTTTACATAGTGATCTTGATAAACAACTGGTGGTTTTCAAGGTGGCTCATGGATCTTCATCTAGTGATCTTGATTAGAAGCCGGTGGCCTCGAATTTTGAAGTATCTCCTACGTTTAGAATTACAAATGGTACCTAATGAAACTACTATATTAGGGAAAGAGGGAAAAGTGACTCCAGCTCCACTTTCCATTCTGAATGAAAATGAAAATGATAGTGATTCTTTTGCTCATCATTCTAACATGTTGGTAACAAAAGCTATAGATTCACTTTAGAAGAAGAAGAAGAATGGATCGGGGGAAAAACATAAGAAGGGCAAGAAGTATCACTCCCCTAGGGGAGGCAGATGGCGATAGGCATATTGAGGTTGTGGTTCTCTCCTAGACTTTATTTATGTTTTTTGGATACTGGAATGTCATAGGGATAAATGACCCCCTTAAAAAATTTGAAGTTAAGAGCCTCATTTCTTCATATAGGCTTTCTTTATGTGGGTTGGTGGAAACTAAAGTTAAGGAGATGAATAAAAACAAGGTGGCGAGTGCCATCTTTCAGTCATGGAGTGTCATTACCAATTATAATTGTTCTCTGCTTGGTAGAATTTGGGTATGTTGGAATCCAAATGATATGGATGTTTTACTTGTAGGTTGCTCAGCTCAAGCTACCCATGTTCGTGTTAATGCATGTAATGGTAAATAAAGTTGTATAGTGTTAGTGGTATATGGGGATAATATCCCAGTTAAGCGTGTTGATCTATGGGCTAATTTAATAGCTAGGCACACTTGCCATGGATGGTCATGGGGGGTTTCAATTATGTTCTCCTCTTCATAGGTGGACTTCTTGGCCTGCATGACAAGATGATCTTTGGAACTGTATGCCAACAGTGGGTTTGGATGATTTGAAGTTTGATGGCTATTTATATACATGGTCTAATAAGCATGTATCTGATCTTACTCTTAAGAAGCTAGATCGTGTCTTGGTAAATTCGAAGTGGGAGAGTGAGTTTCAAGGGTCGGAAGCTACTTTTCTTACTGCTGGTGTGTCAGATCATTCTCCTATGGTTGTGAAACTTGCAGAGCTACTACGTAGAAATATTCCATTCTGTTTCTTTGATTATTGGATGGATCACCTGGATTTCTTCTCCTTGGTGTCTCAGATTTGGGGTAAAGCGGCTGTGGGAACTCCTATGTTTTGTTTATGTTCGAAGTTGAAAAGTTGAAGCTTGCCTTGAAAGTTTTTAATAAGGAGCATTTTTCATGTCTATCTAGATGAGTTACTAAAGTTCGGACTGATCTAGAGCAAGTTCAACGTTTGATTCAGCATTCGCCTTTGGATTCATCGTTACACGGTGAGGAGTCTCGATTACAAAAGGAATTTGGTGAGTTAAGTAGGGATGAAGAGGGCTTTTTTAGTTAAAAAGCTCGAGTTAAGTGGCTGAATTTAGAGGATCAGAATACTGCTTTCTTCTTTAAGGATATGAAAAGTCACTATGGTAAGAGTAAGGTGGTTTCCATCTGTAGAGATGATGGTACTAGAGTGGAGGAGCCATAAGAGGTTAGTAAAGTTATTGTTGAATTTTATCAGAATCTCCTTGGATGGCAGCCTAGTTGTGAGGGTCTGGATGTGGACTTGATTAGAAGAGCCCTTCCCAAGAGTATTCTAGAGCTGCATATCCAAACCCTTGATACAGAAGTGTCGTTTGAGGAAATAAAGGAGGTTTTGTTCTCTTGAAAGATAACAAGGCTCCGGGGCCAGATGGTTTAATGCAGGTTTCTTCAAGAGGGCCTAGAGTATTGTGGGGAATGATGTTCTATGTGTCATCAAGTCTTTCTTTAACTCAGGGCGTCTATTGAAGCAACTTAATACTACTGCCATTGCATTGGTCCCTAAGATTCTAAATCCTTCCCAGGTAAAAGACTTTAGGCCTATCTCTTGTTGCAATACTATTTATAAATGTGTTGCTAAGCTTATTGCCAATAGAGTCAAGATGGTGCTTCGAGACATTGTTGGACCTCAACAATCTGTTTTTGTTAAAGATAGACATATTAGCGATAATATCCTTCTTTCCCAACAGTTGTTGAGGAATTATCATCGTAGAGTAGGATTGTCTAGGTGTGCTCTTAAGGTTGATCTCATGAAAGGCTATGATTCTGTTCGTTGGGATTTTCTTTTTGCGGTCTTAAGGGTGCTTGGTTTTTCGGAGAGGGTTGTTACATGGATTATTGAGTGTGTTACTACCACTCGGTTTTCAATTTCCATTAATGGAGAGTTACATGGTTTCTTTATTGGTGGGAGATGATTGAGACAAGTAGATCCTTTGTCACCTTATTTGTTTGTATTAGCAATGGAGGTCTTTTCAGGGTTAATGGGGTTGATGGTAGCTGAATAGGATTTTAAATACCACTGGAGGTATGAGAAGGAGAAGATCATCCACTTGTGTTTTGCTGATGATCTTATGGTCTTGTTTATCTCATTGGAGAGTGCCTTAGTAGTTTCAAAGCACTTTCTGATCTTATTCCTAATCTAGATAAGAGTAATCTATTTGCTAGTTGTGTTTCTTAATATCTATGTTTTTTTTTCTATTCAGGTCTATTGGTCTTCGATTTTTTTTTATTTTACCTAATGCTGTGATCAAGCAAGTGGAGGCAACTCTACGGGCTTTCTTGTGGAAAGGTTATGACCTTGGCATTGATGGTACTAAAGTGACTTGGTTAAAGATTTGTTTGCCTATGGAGTATGGTGGTTTGGGTCTGAGGAAACATGAATATTTGGAATAAGCTTGCCATGTTAAAGCTCCTTTCGTCCCTTTGTATGGATTTTCCCTCCTCACTTTAGGTTACATGGGCATGATGTTACTTACTTAGAGGTAGGAGTATTTGGGAATTGAAGTATCCTGGGGATTGCTCTTGGAGTTGGAGGAAAATTCTTGGACTTCGAGGTATAGGGAGGGATAAAATGCAATTCAAAATTGGAAATGGTAGACTTACTTCGCTTTGGTTTGATAATTGGCATCCTCTTGGCTCTTTAGAGAAGATTTTTGGTGAGAGTATCATTCATGACTCTAGATTGAGTAGACAAGCTAAGGTGGTAGATATTGTTGAGGGTGATACTTGGAGGTGGCCATAAGCTCATTCCCCAGTGTTGTTTGACTTGATGCAAAGTACGCTTGATACTTTTCGGCCGGATAGTACTAGAGATGATGTCTTGCGATGGGTGGAAAATGTGGACGGAGTCTTCTCTGTTCGGAGTGCTTGGGAGTCTCTTCGACTTTGCTGTCCTGAGGTGACCGGTATCACATTGTATGGTTCCCTAAGTGTATTCCCCATCATGCATTTATCCTTTGGCTAGTAATCCAAGGTGGCCTCTATACACTGTTAAAGCTTCTTCGTTTTGGTTTGTTATGGTCTATGCATCGTATGTTATGTGGTTATTCGGTAGAGGATTTGGATAATCTCTTCTTTACCTGTCCATTTTCTGAGCACGTTTGGCATGCTATGCATGCTAAATGTAACTTGACTTGGGTTCGATGGAGTTGGACATAAACTCTATCTTGGATGAAGCAATTTCGTGGGAGTTTGATGTTTGCAGCTTTGATTTGTGCTATTTGGCGTGAGCATAATGCTAGAACTCATGGTGAAGCTCCTAAATATGAGTCTATTGTTATTCGAGACATTGTTTTTTTTTTGTTTGTGCACGAGTGAATCTATATAAGGGCTTGGTTCCATTTGATGAGAATAGATGGTTCAAACGCTCATCGGGTTTTTCAGCGGATATTTTTTATTGTTGTGGCTAAGTTATTAGCACTAGTTATTAGTTGTGTTAGGAAGCATATTTTCTAGCCTTGTTTTCTTGGTATGCCCCTATGATCTTGTACTTTTCCTTCATACTTTGGACACTATAAACTTACCTTATCCAAAAAAGGTATTACTTTCACAATAACATGATCGCCAACATTGAATTGCAATAACGTCCATTTTACCATCTAACAATTCTTCACTCGTATATAGGGGTGGGCATGGGTTGGGTTGGATCGGTTTTTGTCTCAACCCAAACCCAACCCAACATCATCGATTTGATCATAATTTAACCCAACCCAACCCGTGTAAAGGTTGAAACCTAACCCAATCAAGTATCGGTCAGGTTGGCTTGGGTTGGTCGGGTTGGGACAACTTATCAAAAAAGACTAAAGTAAACGGGTCCGATTAGACAGATTTATAATTGACTCAT
>CAIGRP010121994.1:0-69010 GCA_903798385.1 Fraxinus cuspidata
CAATGAAATGTGGAAATAAGGGTGAAAATGCCAAAAAATGAAAGTTATGGACGTTTTCCACAATAACAATGAAAGGTGAGGACGTTATGTGCTAATTACCCTTATAGTTATAATTAGACAAATACATGCTTTATTATTGTTCATATTTTCCCAATAAGAAAGTATGTTTTGCCACTTGTGAGGAGTCATTACTAGTGCTTAAAACGAGATGAAAAATCGAGACCTTAACGATATTCATCATAATTTAAAACGCAATAATGACAATCTTGATGATGAAAGAGATCAAATACATGTTAATTACTCGTATAAATAACTTTATACCTTGAAATAGGAGGGTAGAAAATTTATTTTCACAACGTCAATTTTAGTTTTCAAACAATCCCCAATTTGCTTTATTAGGTGAACAAATTTATTGTACAATTTATATTAGTGTCACTGTCTTACATACGAGTTGGTGGATACATTGATTATGGAGCTTATAGTTGGTGCACTAGTTTGAAATTGACCCCTCTTGACTTTTTAGCGAAGAAATTAATTTAGTATAGAGGAAATAACTTTAATCAAATCAGTGCTATGTATTGCATGAATAATTAATTCGAGAGTAATGAAAGAATTTGTGGCATTTCTTTAAATTTTTTAATGTTGATCTCTTGACAACCATGTGCTTAACATAATCGAAGCTGGTATATCCAACTATCTTCAACATGTATAGTTAAATTCTTTGTGTCATAATTAGTTGTGTGTACCTCGAAAATTGATACTTCAAATGGTCCAACTCTAAATTCATAGTGTCAACAACCCATGCATGGTGGTAGGGAATGGGTGGATCGAAAACCATTATCTATACACCCAGCAAAAGGGACCAAAGTACCAAACCAACTTTTCCTCCATGCATGATTAGTACACAATACATGTCGATATTAAATAGTAAAAAATAAGAAAAAGAAGAGTAAATATTCGATGATATTACCATCTATTTCTTAAAGTCGACACCCAAATTTGACTTTGTATAGTGAAAGATGGAAGTCTTAATTTGCTTACATTGCGAAGCCACATTAATGCAATAATATGTACATATGGGATATAAATTGCCTAATCAACAATTAATGTTGTGAATGGACGTGTCAAGTTTGACTCTCTTGTTTAAAGTCGAATGGGACTACACTACAACAAAAATGTGATTTTGCGACAAAATATTTAGCAATATACAAAAAGATTTTGCAATAAGTGATATAGCGCGACATGTTTCTTAAGTTTGTCGCAAAGATTGATACAATAATAATAATAATAAGTACCAAAAAATATAAGACAACGTTAAAAGTTGTCGTAAAATGTGAGAGAGTGCGACAAATAATAAAGATTGTCGCTAAAAATATGAGAGAAGCAAGGCGTCAAAATATTTTTTTATGGGAAACTTATATCGGCAAACATTTTTTTTTTTTTTGCAACAAAGTGTTTGTGATGCAATAATGCTGACTTTTTGCGATAAGAAATATTTGTTGATAAAAATTCTATAATGTTCGAAAAAAATCGGTACAAGAAAAACCCTTTTTTTTTTTTTTGCTACGGACATAAAACGTTGCCGTAAGTCTTTCACAATGCTCACCCATAGGATGTAGACTCTAATGTTGTTGTAGAGTAGAAAGATATGGAAATATGAAAATTTTCAATTTTTACAAAATTGTTTTTTTATAACACGCAAAAGACAACATTTGTTAATTAAGTATTGCTAGAGGGATTTATCACAAAGTTCTAATAAGTGAATGATGTCATTGGTTAGCATAATTGAGCTTTAGCAACTTTTTTTAAATGCATGTTGCTAATCTCACATTTTGCAATGTTCCTTGAATATTGCGAAACGTTTCACTTTTTTTTAACATTTATTGAACGTTGTTGAAATCTAGTTTTATAGCAATATTTATTGTCTGTTGTCGAAACTCTTAATATATAATCTTTTGAGTACATCTTTTTTAATGAAGTTATGTTTTGTTAAATGAGAAAGATATCTTTTAGATGAAATTTTTAAAACAATGTTTTTTCCACTTTCCCACTTACCAAAAGGGATTGTCCAATTTTATCTAATCCAACTATCATTATAAGAAATTGTATTAATTAGTCCCCACCATGCCCTCCTAATTGTCTGTTAGCTCGACTTTTTCAGTTGTTATCTTAAAGTTTAAGGGGAAAAATTCCTTCGGGAGACAAAAAATATAACATTTTCTAATTATCAAATAAAATATCTTTGTTAATCATAAGATGGTTGAATCCGTAGTCTTAAAAAGTAGTTGTCTCTAACTGATTTCATAATGAAAGTTTAACGTAGAAGAATGACTTGAATGAACAATTCTGGCATTACATTTTATTTTTATTTTTTTTGTTATAGAACAAATTTGCAGATCTTTTATTATTGTAAAGATAATTCAAATTAAGAAAATTCTTAGGTATCCGGGTTTTATCAAGAGCGTTGGACTAAGTGGAGATCCAAATGCGCATTTATGTAAAATTCTAAAATAAATCAGGGACGGACCTACTTGAGGACCAATGAGAGCCGCCACCCCCACTCAATTTTCCGATTTTTCAATTTTTCTTCATATTTTCAAAATTTTTTAGTTTTTTTGTCCAGGTTTTTTAGGTTTTCAGATTTTTTTCAAGATTTTTTGGTTTCGTCCCAACTGAACTTTCTTACTGATCCGCCCCTGAAATAATAGTACTTCTTAAAAATAAAAGCTGAAAATTTTGAACTTCCCTATTTTGCAAATAAATCTATTTTACCATTAGAATAAAGTTATTTTTTGTTAGTATAAAAATAATTGAGTTTGAATGTAAAAGTTAAAGCGCGAAGCCATTTGTCTGTTAGCATCACCTTTTTCTCTCTCTAAAATTTGGTTCTTGAAGAAGAACTCTAACTGTATTTATTCTCTGCATTTTCTTAATTCTCTGTATCATTTTTTATCACCTCACTTCTCACAGTATTCATCTGGGTTTCCGCCATTTATTTTATTCCTTACTAATTTGTTGCTTTAATTTAAATTCTAGTGACCAAACTAGGAGAAATTCAACTTTGCATTTCTTTTTTCATTTTTACGTTATTGGCTTTTGGAGCTATGAAGAATGGCATCTTCCCTTGCTTGTGATGAAATGTAGAGTTTTTTTTAAAAATTTATTTTTGGTTAAAATTAATACATTTTGGGGTGCATGATTTGACTGATAGACTAGGAGTTGCACATGGCAATTACAAATCTAGATTTTCTTATAAAGTTGTAACAGTTGGAATTTGATTTTCCATTTATTGATTACATTGGTAGGTGTGGCTTGAGATTCATTTATTCTTTGTTCTTTTACTTTTGTTTTTTGAATTGAAATTCTGATTGTAAATTTGAGTTTTGTTCTGTGTGCAGTGTTATTTATCTTCATATATTCATATCCACAGATCATTCTCTTTGTGGCATTCGATAACAAATAAATTAGCCAATAAAAAACTTTCTTGGTATTCTCTCTTTCTCTTTCTGTTTTAAGTTTTGATTTCCTTTTCTTTTTTCGCATCGAATCATAGTCATGATTGTCACAATTCATTTGTTAGCTGCAATGGATTCAGATTGCCATTTCCTTCTAGTATTACAATGTTTAGTCTTGTTGAATGAGTGGACAAGTAACACGAATTTTAGATTTTAGTGTTGATTGATGATTATCTTTTAGAGTTGTTGCATTATACTTTGTTTTATTTGGATCATCGATTTTTTTCTCTCCATCAAGTCTAACTTTTGGTTCCATGTAGCACAATATAGAACCGCGAATGACGTGGGTAAGTCCAGAATTTGAAGACGTGGTGCAGCGCGTTCAGCCAGTATCAGTTGATGCAAACTTCTTATCTTCTCAGTTTCCCAAATATAAATTAGGGCCTGATAATCAAATTTTAGAGGATATCAAAGAGGATAGTAGAGGCCTCACCCTGAAGGAGGTAGTTCTTCAGGAAAAGAACCAGCTAACAGAACAACATAAACGCCTTTCTGTTCGAGATTTGGTCAGAAAATTTGACAAAAATTTGGCTGCCGCAGCAAAGTTGTCTGATGAGGTCTTAAACTGATATTCTTCAAGATTCGAGATTTTATTTAACTTGTAAAGTTTTGACTTTTGATGAAAAATAACCATAAAAACATTTTTTTTTTTGGTGGAATTCAGGCTAAACTTAGGGAGGTGGCTTCTTTAGAGGGACATGTTATTCTGAAGAAGCTCAGGGATGCATTGGAATGTCTGAAGGGAAGATTGGCTAGTCAAAACAAAGAAGAAGTGGGGAAGGCTATTTCTATGGTCAGTATAATGTGCGTCTATCCGATTTAAAGTCCCTTTCTGGTAATTCATGAACTGAAATCCCTCTGCATAGTGACTGTTATTAAAAGAATATACAATAAGATGCTGACTACTTACTTTATGCTTTCATACATGAAACAAATTGAAAAATACTGGAAGACTCAGTCTTGTATGGGTTTTTTTCTCTTTTCCCTCGCCAGATCTTAACTAATGGAACCATAAAGAAATTATTTCTTCAAAAAAGTCACTAACTAGAACCGCGGACTAAAGATGGCCAGCTAACTAGAGCTTACAGGAGTCTGGGTTTGATCGGTGTCTCAATTGTTGGTTCCTAGAGTTTTATATTCATAACCGATAAGAAAAAGAATCGAGTTTTCTCAAACTGAAACACCTGTCATTTTACATATGTATAGGTGACTACTCCAAGAGTGTGTAAATCAGCATGTTTGGCTAAGCTATGTATCTTTCCCACGAAACGTGCATTACAGTGCTTGTATGTTCTTTTGTTCTGTTTTGCAGGTCGAAGCTTTGGCGGTGAAGTTGACTCAAAGAGAAGGAGAGTTAATTCAGGAGAAGTTTGTACTGAAAAAGCTAGCGAACTTTCTCAAGCAGGTCTTGTAAATTCAACTCCTTTTCCATCTGTGTTTCTCTTTATCCCGCACATGCATATCTAAAACTTATTTATTCTTCTTGCATATTTACTTAAGTAGAATAGAGATCAAAGCTTGTGGATGTGACATTTGTTATATAGTTTTTTGATATTTTATTCACCGTAGCTGAAATTTAGCTTAATAGAATGAAACTATATGTCTTGCAGGACTATTCTGTTCATGTTTGTCTTTTTTTTGGTTTTAATTTCTTTTTCGCTTCTTAGAAACCTGAATCTATTTTCTTTCACAGGCTTCTGAAGATGCTAAAAAATTGGTTAACCAAGAAAAGTCCATTGCTTGTACTGAAATTAATAGAGCGAGAGAAGTTGTGCAAAGAATTGCACAGGCCCTTGAGGAACAAGAAAGACTCTCCCAAGCCTCAGGGAAGCAGCAGGTTGAGTTAGACTTCGAAGATTCACTTATTTCTTTATCTTGTTAAATACAATCTCCATTTCCAAGTGTGTCAACTTCTTCTTCTTCTTTTTTTTTTTTTTAAAGTTTTGAGTTTTCTTTGTTCTATACACAGTCTGCTGAAGTTTACTGGCTTCAAACCTTCCTGAATTATCAGTTTCTTTTCTTATGGCTAGAAGGCGTCTCTGTACCCAACTAAAATGTCAAAAAAATTTAACATTGCAAATCTGTCTCTCATATATATATATATATATATATATATGGTGTCCAAAATCCTTCTCTGGTTCCATCTATGGACGCTGCATATTTTTTCCTGCATGATAGAGGGCTTGGACTAAAGTTTTCTTGCTGTTAGGAAATGGAAAAACTAATAGAGGAGGTTCAACTGGCCAGAAGAATTAGAGTAATGCATCAGCCTAGCAAGGTGTGTTAAAATTGTATTTCAATTACTACATTTGCATTTTTGGTTTATTAGAATTGATTGTTGTGTATACCATTAATCGGTGCTGGATAAGTTGAATCTTTCTGCTATTGATTCTTAGTCGATCGTTTGTTTTCGAGACTTAATTACTGTAGGTGATGGACATGGAACATGAACTCCGAGAACTGAGAATTCAAATTAGAGAGAAGTGTAAAATTTCATTTAATCTTAAAAAAGAGGTATTCCATTTTTCTACTTCATCTTTGAAGGAAAATATTCTCACTTGTGCCTATGATATCTCAAGTCAAGATTGTTGATAATGGCACGTAAAGCTTTCTCTGGTTGTCCGGCTCGTGTTTCTTTTGGCTCTGAGTTTCTATAACCAATTCTTCCTAACCCTCAAAAATCTCTCTCCTTAAGAGAGTCATGTAATTCTTACAGTGACAAGCATATGTAGGACATTTGCGCTTTAACTTGTTCAGCTTTATCCAAGACTTTTGTCCTCATAATCTACAGTTGGCAATGAGCAAGAGAATTGAGGAAAACAAATCCCGATTGTACGAGTTAATTGGTACTGAAACATTAGGTTCAATTTTAAGAATTCAGTCCTGCTCGGATGAAGCAACAGAGCTTTCAAAATGTTCGATTCAATGGTATCGTTTGTCTTCTCAGTGCAGCCGCAGGGAACCTGTTTCAGGTATCAATTCTTCCTTTTGTACCTTACAGTTTTATCTAATTATTTGTTTATCAGAATTCCAAGATTACAAGTAAGCATAAATAGAATTATATGTTTATTTGCTTAAATTACCATTCCACTTGCGATCTTTTTTCTTTCGGTTTTCTCTCTTTCGTCTTTCTTACTTTCAGTTTTCTTCCATATCCATTTCAACGACGATTTTCCATCTCAATTCATTTATTGTTTCTATTCTCAACAATCTGTTGTCCTCTGTTACAGTCTTTTTCACATCTTTTCATCTCAGCATGTATGCAATTTTCTGTGCCAGGTGCCAACAAGTTCGTATATGCTCCAGAGCCCTTTGACGTTGGACGAGTTCTTCAGGTTGATATAGTCTCAAATGGTCAAAAGGTCTCAGTAACAACTTCTGGTCCTATCAATCAAGGTTAGTAAATTACGGTGTCTATACAAGGATCGAAATAGAGAATCAGTTTGAATAGAGAAGTTCCCGATGTGATTGTTCCCAAGTGAAGAGTAGCTTTTTATGCTCGTTTTAGCGTTGTTTTTCTAGTCCTACGAAATTGAGATCCGTCTGATTGATTGATTTTTTTTATTTTTTTTGTACAGCTGCTGACTTGGGGTGCTTTGTGGAGACACTTTTACAAAAGCCAAACAGGGACTTCAATGTATGTGACTTATCCTTTTTAGCACATCCCACAGAAGACAAATGATTTATATCCAGTCTTTTAATAACAAAAATTGGACAAAACAGAGGCTGGAAGTGGAATAGCCCTACTCAATGGAAAACCAAGCTTGAAAATAGTCTATGTTGATGCAATCCAAGCATATTTTGTGTTGCAGGTTGTTATCTTCCAGATGAATGGACGGAATTATTCGTCACATTCAGTACACTTGTTTCACGTCAGCAAAACTAGGATAAAGCTCAGTAAAGGATGGATGACGAAGGCCAGAGAGTCTTATTCTGGGTCTATGCAGGTATCGATGAATATATTGTGAAGGATGTGAGATCATCATTAACGTTTTACTCTCCTGTGCCTTAACTTATATCACTCCAAGAGCAACAATAAAATCAGAAAAAGAAAATCAGAAACGAATAAGAACACATATTCAACTAATTCACCTTCAATGTGAGGGTTATATCCACTCGTTTCTGCAATTTTTTTATTATAATCGAGAAGAAATATTACAGTGGGAGACCTGACACCCTCTATCCTATCTCTCACGCCCACTCACAGGAGTAGGAACTATGGAGACCTAAAACAAAAAGATTTGGGTGTCACAGTACCTGGATTGTTTTCACAAAGATTTGCTATTCTTTTCAGTGATTCAGACCCAACTTGAATTTGTATTATTTTTGGAATTCTTGCTATACATAGAAGAAAGAATAAAGCCACTTGTCCAGGCTAAAAAACAAACGGACCGACTTGACAGTATATGTGTGAATGTTTTTTTATTTTATTTTTCAAACTGTCCAATCATGTATGGACGCATGTCCCTTTTGTTTTTGAGCTGTTCATGTAGCATGATTGTAGAAAAAACGCAATAACAAGCCGGTTTTGGGGATATTTGTCTCAGCTATGTGGATTCAGAGGAGGAGGCAACTTTGCAGCAAAATCAATATTTTGGCAAGCTAGAAAAGGATATTCCTTGGTTCTAGTTTTCGAGTCCGAATGGGAAAGAAATGGAGCCCTTATTCTTACCAGGAAGAATGCACTCGACTGCAATGTCAGTTAGTTTTGCTTTCTTTAATTTTAGTTACCATATACTCTCCCACTCTCCTAAAAACAGCTAGTCTTTCGCAGACTGGCTAAGTTTAAAAGTAACTTAAAACTTATTTTTTTGAAAATTTCTGTTTTTAACCTACTTGGATGTGCTACTTTTTCTTGGTGGTAAAGAAAATAACTTATTTTTAACTATGAAGGGGTTATTTTGATAGGTCTTGCTTGCTGGTCCAGACGATAATATCTTATTGTAAATAGTGCGGTGAAGTATATTTTTTTTCAAGCGCAACTACTCAAATAAGATGTATATGTTCTAGGCATGGTTTTTGTTTACCATTTTTCATCCGATGGTGTCCATTGGTGATTTGCTAGTAGTTATAGATATTAATACTGTGAAAACTAAACATCTTCGATCAAAATATATGTAAAAAATTGAAAAAGTTGAAAAGATCAAATAGTTCTAAGAGTCCACCGATTCACGCAAGAACCATTTCCTTGTAAACTGGCTAATGCGTTTCAAAATTTTGTTTCATTTAATTTTTTTATATTTTTTTACTAATTAAACCTTTGAATATTTATATTTTCGTCGAAGTGTAGACAATTAATTGTGATTCAACCTTTGAATCTTTATCTTTTCGTCAATGTCGAGACGGTTTTTAAGACATTGATCAGTAATGACCCTTTGATCACAATAATCACCCTTTGGCAATTAAAAAGAAAGAAAAAAAAGAAAAAATATTAACATAAAAGTGTTACAACGGTAACACTTGAAGTTTGAATGAACACTCACGAAGCGCATTAGCCGTACAAGGGAACACGATCAAGGCCGTTGTTGACCACTAATCCTACGGCTGTAATTTCACAAAAAAGGACATTGCATACCGAAGTGCCGTCATCTCCTGCTTCAAAAAGGGTGTCTTTTTCGGTCTTCAGAATTCCAGTACCTTTTTTACATAAATAGAGAGAGAGTGAAGATACATTTATAGAGGGAGGGAGGGACGGAATTGAAGAATATCCTTCGGGAGAGGCAAAGAAGAAAGTGTTATGACTCGCCATTGGTACTGCCACGTGGCCGGCCTAGTGTTGCTGTGGACCCACCCCAACCAAAGCATCAGTCATTGAAGACGAGGCACTGGGCAAATCCCGAGGCCCGTTACTCATTCCGAGGTTGGCATGTCGAAGCAGATCAAGTCCGAGGCTCTACCTCAGGTAGTGATGGCCCACGTGCAAAGGTCTTGAATTTATTGTGAATTGACTTTGTAAAAATATATTTTGTCTTGTTTTGTCAATAGAATGTAAGAATATTAAATGCGTTGTAAGCTAGGAATGTCAAAGGATGACTAGGATTAGATGTTTCGACTGAGGAGATGATGCCACATGTCATTTCATCCAAGTGTCACCATCTCATTTGTAACACTATAAATACCCCCTCCATGTAACCATTGAGGGATGATGCAACTCCTAATATTAAAGAGCAACTTATTTACTTATGCACGTTGAGTTTCAATTTTGTAAATTGATTTCATTGCGATTGGTTATTATTGTACGGTATCCTGTTTATTTTGTCGAAACCCTAACGGAAACGTCTCGTGTCGTTAAGCTTTCTCCCACGTCCAATTTAGGAGCGATTTCAACCGTTGATCTGTTGTTACATGTCGGAATTAACCTGCGCATGCACGAATGGGTCCGGTATCTGTTGACAGCATATTTTGAGGTCAACAGAAATGATTCAAGACTCATGAATCAACAGGAAAACAGAGGTATTTTAAAGGTGTGTTTGAGCCACATTATTTTGGAAGAATGTATTCTGGAATAATGGATTGATGGAGAATGTGTGGTTGAAAAAGAAGGAAAAGTTATTGATGTGATGGAAAATATTATTCTATTGAAGAATGTGTGGTTGAAAATGAGTAGAAGAATGAGAATGAAAAATTTAATGCTACCAAACAGAGGCTAAATATAACCGGAGGATACACAAATAATTATCAAAAACCTCTCACGCATTAACTTTTCTTGCCTAATATGTGATCGGATCGGATCGGATTCTTTATATTTCTGTGCTTCATATTTTGGTATTTTAGTTGTTTATCTTGATTTGTAATTTTCTTGATCTTTGTTTGTTGTACCCCTTGTCACTTCTCTATGTTTGAGATAATAGAAACGATCAAAATTTTATATAGTTTTCATTGTCTGATCATTATTTTGGATTTGAACTTCTCACATTGGATTGAAATTAGAACTTTTCTTTGGATTCTTCTGGTTTTCTTTCAAGTCTACAACCCTGGTTTTGTTTCCTGATTATATTTCCCTGTTTAATCTGTATTTCTAGTGACAAATTTAATAGGCGGGGCAGCTCTCGCGGGCAATAAGCAGAAGAACATGGCATCAGAAAGAAAGAATCGTCCCATTACAAGGTACACCACAAATTCGAGCTCTCACCAGAGACTCTTTACCTGACTATCAACATTGTTGATTGATATCCTGCGATGAAGACTACATTAAGGAGGGAACTGCAATTGGTGGGCATCAGTGCCATGCTTATGGCTTCTAAATATGAAGAAATTTGGGCTCCTGAGGTTGATAAAAATATGGGCTCCTGAGTAAAAATTAGAAAATGATAATAATTCAAGCTCATAATGATTATTTAAATAAAATGCTCAAAAAATTTTAAATTAACAAAGAAAAAAATTCTTAGCACGTGTCATTAATTTTTTATTTTTTATTCCTATATTTTGCCAAATGAATCCTAAACTTTTAGAAAATGAGGTTTAAACTTATTAAGCTTTCGTTTGACAACCGTTATTTGAGTAAAATATGATTAATAATTTTTTAAAGAATATATGGTTAAAAAGTAAAAAAAATATCATGTAAAAGTTATTGTGTAAACGTGTAATGGAAATTAACGCGTAGAAAAAAAGAGTTTTAAAATAAGCTAATTATACATTTCAAGAAATTATTACTCTCAAAAGGTTAATATTTTTTCACAAAAAGTTTCCTGCACTTTCCCTACTTTTTCCTTCACCTTTCCTATAAGTCTAGAGTTCATTAATACATTTTCCCTAATCCCAATAATATTCCCTATACAAGTACCCAAACTCCCACAGAAGAGTGTATCACACGCGCTAAAGCAAATGGATAAAATAAAAGTCAAACCCAAAACTAAATTTGGCCAAGCTTAGAAAGTACTTACGAATAATTAAATCTCAAAAATAACTAGTGTATTATTAGTTAAAGCTAGAATAATTAAATAATATATAAGCATTTTTAAATATAAACTTGATAAAATATAACTTTTACTCAATAGAAATCCATCTTGCAACTTTTTTTATTGGTTGATTTCTAGGAAAGAGACATACAAAAGAATCACAACCAAAATTATGCTCCAACCAAAGTTAGGACCGGTTAAAAGTAGGCTTGGGCGGGCTTGGTTTGGGTTGATTTCGATTCCAACTTGAAACCAAAATCAATTTAGTCGATTTGGGTGAATTTCAACCCAAACCAACCTAATCTATCTCTTAAACCAAATCAAGGTTCGGTACGGGTAGTCGGTTTAAGCTTTTGTCCAAATTGATTTTTTTTCAAAAAAAAAATTGCCTCAAGTTTTGGGCTCACTTCGAGTACATATAAATTTGTTCTTGATTTATGCACTTTTTTATTCGAGTTACAACCTATAGCAACTGAAAACAATTTCGAAATTTCAATTTTCAAAGAATGAAAATCATTATCTCAACATGCATTTTCACAACATGTAAGCTGTAATTAACGAATCAGAACATAACATGTAATTAAAAAGATTCAATATTGTAACTAATACATAACCATATGTCCATAATCATTATCTCAACTCGCATTTTCAGAAGGCGAACTTATTACAAGTAAAACATGCTATATAGAAAAAATTAACTAAAAAACAGGGCCTATCAACCGAAGTAGAAGACAACGTTTATAAAAGACATAAAATAATATCAATGTTTCCTTGAAAGTGCCTTCATAAAAAGTCTTTAGATTATTATTTAACAAAACTATTCAAAGAGGCAGCTTGGAGACCGAAATTTTCGGGAGAACATCATTAAGCTTTTGATTTTGACTTTTCTTTTTTATTATTACAAGTAAAACATGCTATATAGAAAAAATTAACTAAAAAACAGGGCCTATCAACCGAAGTAGAAGACAACGTTTATAAAAGACATAAAATAATATCAATGTTTCCTTGAAAGTGCCTTCATAAAAAGTATTTAGATTATTATTTAACAAAACTATTCAAAGAGGCAGCTTGGAGACCGAAACTTTCGGGAGAACATCATTAAACAAAACTAAAACTGAAAAGAAAAAACAAAACAAAAAAATGATAACATGTGTAAGTTGGTTGAGTCGATTAACCAGCGATTTGAGATTTTAAATCATGACTAAACCGACCCACCATGATTTTATTTAAAATAAAATCAAGCCAAACCAATTAACTATGTCAAATTGACCCGAACGGACTGTTGGTTCGATTCCATCGATTTTTCGATTTTTTTGCTCAAACCTAATTAAAATGTTAAAATGGGGTGGAATATATTTTGGTGCTAGATTTTCATAGTTTATTTATAACAATTTAACTGATACGCCGTGTTAGATACGGTAAAGATTTACGATCTCATTATGATTTTTTATATATTATTATTATTATTGTGTTCGTATCTAATAAATCAAACGTGTTTTCACTAGAAAATTAATCCAATCATCATTATCATTATTATTATTATTATTATTATTATTATTGTTGTGTTCGTATCTAATAAATCAAACATGTTTTCACTAGAAAATTAATCCAATCAAAATCTTTTCTAGGTGTGACTCTCACTCGCTCTCAAGAATTTAACAGCTCGAAGTCAGCATAAAGAGCCCTAAATCCCAGATAATAAAAATCGCAGCACACAGTAACAGTACCCTAAATAAAAGCTGAAAAGAAGAAGACAAGATCCACCTCGATCCCCTCTCCCACCCTCCTCTAAAAATTCAATCTTTTCATCATTTTTGATAGGGAGAGAGGAAGAAAAATGAAAGCCCATCTTTGAAATTCCATGCCCCCATATTTTCACTTCCAAATTGGATTTTCAATTTAAATCTCACAAGATCTTGGAGATAGCTCCAAGATCAGAGGAAAAAAATTAACCCGTTATAATTCTTGTTATCTACATACTTTTCATCAAGAAAATAGGGAAAAAAAATGAGGGAAGAGGATTCGAATTGGTTTGCTAAATGGGAAGATGAACTGCCATCACCAGATGAGTTGATTCCCTTATCTCAATCTCTAATTACGACTGATCTAGCGCTAGCCTTCGATATTAGAAACCCACATCAAATTGCGGCGGCAGCGGCGCCACTGCCGTCGCAGCTTCCTCAATCTACTGCTAACTCGTCGGCGGAATTTGACTCCGCTGAGTTGGGCGGCGGAGGAGAGGGCGGCAGTGGCGGGGGATCCGGGGCTGGAGATGAACCGGCACGGACGTTGAAGAGGCCGAGGCTCGTGTGGACACCGCAGCTGCACAAGAGGTTTGTGGATGCTGTGGCCCATTTGGGAATCAAAAATGCTGTCCCCAAGACCATAATGCAACTCATGAGTGTGGATGGACTCACTAGAGAAAATGTCGCTAGTCATTTGCAGAAGTACAGGCTCTATTTGAAGCGGATGCAAGGAATTTCGAGTAATGGTGGCGGTGTTGGAGTTAATAATTCTCCGGCAGCACTGGCTGCCGTGAGTGTAGACCCCGCTACGGACCATTTATTCGCCAGCTCACCGGTGCCAGCGCATTTTCTGCATCCCAGCAGGCCAAATTCCGACCATTTTCTCCCATTTTTGCCGGTGGCAGCAATGCAGAATCATCATCAGATGGCGGTGGTGGGGCCAGGGGCGCACCACCATCAGCTGCAGCAGCAATTTAGGCATTTTGGGACCTCACCACCCAATGGGCAGTTTGAGCATCCCTTTATAAGGCAGTCACAACAGCAGGTGCAAAGGATGGGTACACCGGTGCACGGTAGAAACGGTTCCTCTGTGGTGCCACTACCGTATGTGGAGGATTTGGAGTCAGCCACTGCCACAAATGGAAGGAAAGTTCTCACTCTGTTTCCTACTGGAGATGATTGAATAAGGAGAAATCATTGAATTTCTCATGAAACTCTGCATTTTCCTGTCAATTTTGCTTCTGAGTATTGTGTTCATGGGGAAACTATCTAGTATTTGATTTAGATGTCGTATTGGGTTAAATTTATGTTCGTAGGTGTTGTTGATGTTGTAGGTTGAGTCCTTTGCATAATCAGGTCATCATGGAATGATTTAGTAGTATATTCTCGTTTTCTTCGTGAGGACCTGGTTCGTGTCTTTTTAGAATGAGTCATTGCATTGTGTCGATTCTGTTGTGTGAAGGAGTCTAGTTCTATGATTTTGCAAGTCATTATCATTCTGTTTTGTCTATGTCAGTTTTGTTGACAGATATTAATCCAACCCCACCCCCCGGGCTACCAGTGACGGATATCAACCATGATGTCACTTTTGGCTGCAACATTGTCATAACGGCGTTGAAATAAGTACTTGAAAGCACGAGAAATCTACCGGTAAAATGTTTGAGTTGGTATGTCGATGTTTGAAGCAACCAATTGTTTAACTCTTGATAGTGCAGTGAAGGAGAACAATGCTGGCAAGGATCATTGTACTACAATGTCTTAAAGAAGTCTGAGATGAAGATTTACAGTCCAGAGACTGCCTCATATGGTACTGTATTTTCTTGTTGATTTCCTATGATCTCCTGCATAGCAGCTTCGTGCTCTCGTTTCCTAGTATAGCCTTGCGTAGAGTCGAGTCCTACTTCTTGTAAATGCTGTTGTTTTATGCAGACATTTAAACCTTGATATTCAGAAATCTTGCAGAGAAACCTTAACAATTCTAATGATAAGAGATGTTGCTTCTACATTTGTATCCTGTGAAACAAACTATAACTGCGGCTGCATTTCCTTAAATTTCTAGAGTTCTAATAAAAGCTTTGTGTAATTTTCTGTCTTTTTTCTACTAGACATGCATCGAGCTCTATGTATATGTTTCACTCGATCAAATATAATGCTTTCTGAGGTTTTAGTCCCCTTAAATTTTCCTCGTATGGCTCAACTCAACTCGTACCATAAGGTCTTGTTTAGTTGCCATAGTCGAGTCTGGAATCTTGAACAAACTGGTGAGATCACTTCTTTTCATAACCGAAAAGATCTCTCTCATCAGTTATCAAATGATTTTGTTCTGCATTGCGCTGTACTCCTACAAGAACCATGTAATGAACTTGCTAGGGGGACGATATTTGGAAAAAAATTGTTCGACTTAGAAGGCCTCTGTTAGATTTCCATGTTTGTCATTGTAAAGTTATTTGATATGCAACGTTTCAGCCATATATCGTTAAACATGGTTAAAAAGAATAAAGAATTCTTTAGATAAATTATCAATTGGACGTAGATTGGATTTTTAGGTCTTCACCTCGACGAGAGGGGAAGAGTGAGGCTTCATATATATCGAACTTAAGCCCTGTTCTATTTACCATTTTCAAATCGTTTTCTGTTTTAGATTTTCCAAAATAGTGAAAACGCGTTCTATTTCCCATTTTCGAAAACGCGTTTTTGAAAACAAGTTAAAAATTTGTAAATAAAACACAAAACGACAAATTTGTCATTTTGGGTATTTTCAGTTATAATCAAGTCAAAATTTTCAAAACGCGTTTTGAGCGTTTTCAAAACAATTTTTCAAAATGCCAAAAAGAACACATTTTCAAAAATCTCAAANGTTTTTGGTGTTTTCAGTTATAATCAAGTCAAAATTTTCAAAACGCGTTTTGGGCGTTTTCAAAACAATTTTTCAAAATGCCAAAAAGAACACATTTTCAAAAATCTCAAAATGGACACTCAAAACACAAAACATAAAATGAATTCAAAACTCAAAACTGAAACACAAAGATAACGGCTCCTTAGTTTTTATGTTGTGGGTAGTTCGTTGAATGGTTCACTAAATGAATAATCATAAATCATCTTAAAAAATAATAAATTCCACGGGTCCCACCTGGAGACAGACCTATGTGTTTTAAGAGAAATGGAAAACATGAGGTGGCATAAAACTGGAATAATGACATGAAAAAGACAATGGTAATGAAATATCTAAAAAGACTTGGCTTGTAATATAAATGCAAAAATCCCATAAGAAATTTCAGGTTTTCATCGTACGAGATGAGGATATTGATGTAGAATCTCGTGTGTCCCCACTTTGTAAATAATTGTAATCTTCGAGTGGTGTGGGTGGTGGACAGGTGGGGTGTGGGGACAACTGAACACGTCAAGGGTAAAAATGTAATTTCGTACGTGAGAACATGTTCAACTAGGTGCTAGAGTCGAAAAAACACATCCTATTTCTATATTTTGAAACTTGTCATCAAAATTATTCTTAGCACACCCTCAAAACCGTGCTAGGCAACTCGACTATCACATAAAATTGTGCAAATTGGGAAAAAAGTTATAAATTTGAAAAATAATGTAGTAGACATTTAAAATCTTAACCATTGTCTTCAACCCACGGCCATATAATTAATTTATAGCATATCAAAAGCTCGATTGGAAAAATTGAAAACTGTTTCAAAATTTAATTAATTGAATATTCAGAAAGAGTCATAAAATCAACCAATTTACCTAAAACGTCAAGTAAATTTGAACCAATTTTTCTAGTTTCGTAAAGTTGCGAATGAGATAGGACAAGGCAATACAAGACAAAGTAGGGTTTCTAATTAGGAGTGCGAATTAGAGTATGGGTCATATGATTTTTTTAAGAATAATGCTATCTAGTATCAGTGATATTAAAAAACTAGTTTAGATATCAACATATCATAAATCCTATTAAATGGGACAAAATTCTTGTATTTAATTGAATTTGGAATTAAATATCACTAATGCTACCGCATATATTGATATTAAAAATCAATGGTGCTAAATAGCATTACTCATTTTTTTTTAATTATAGCTAATTCAGCATTAATTAAATAAATAAAAAGCGCGCCACCCTCCTACCAGACAGCCACGATTCTTGGTCTTTTACTTATCAATTATTGGCTCAATTATGCATTGATTGCCAATAAATATTTATATAATAAAAAATAAAAATAAAGTAAGAAATTGGATATTCTCGAGATTGATTTTGTAAAGGATAGTTAAAAAAATTGCTTATGATACTTCATTCAATTCAGAAAAATTATCTTAAGCTAACAAAATTCTTATCAGATAAGTTTTGATCCACACGATTTGAGGTTCATTTTGTGTCAAATATATTATTCAGTAATCTTTTCAGAGATGAATCGATAATATCGACTCAGATAAAAGAACATGGATTTGCTTCAAATGAAGGGTTTCATTCATTGTTTGACAGTTCACAGACAGATTAACAAAGTCTTCATCCCATCTTTAGTAGTGTACAATTAATAAACAAATCCCACATTATCCATTAATTTATAGTTTATAAGATCAAGAAAACATAAAATAGAATTAAATATGATATGATATGATATCAAGCTGGCACTGAATTGTTCACAGCCCATTATTTGGCCCCATGTGATGTGCTTCAGACTTGTTTTCAATTTTCAAGAACAAACAAAAATTTCAAGTATCCCTTGAATAGCACCACCTTGTAATCACAGTAAAGTGTCATTGGGCGTTGCTAATTGCTTAAATTAATCCAATAATTTTGGATGTTCACGTGTTCAAGATTTAATTGAACGAGAAAGAAATGAAAATATAGGGGGCACTAATTCTAGAATAAATTAAAGGAACCATAATTCATGTAATTAATTCATATTATCAATCGACTTAAAAGAGTCTTACTTTAAATAGGATCCCAGAAATTACTGGCTCTTTCCACTGGTTGGACCATATTATAAAAAAAAAAAAAAAATCCTCTTTGATTCTGTCAATTGACGTCCAGTCCACCCTATCAAACAAGTTACTTTTGAACAAATAAAATACGGTCGTGAGACACATTTTTAGCATTCACAATGTCAAGCCAACAGAATTATGGAATCATAAAATATCCTACAAACAATAATAGTTGGTCCATAAATTGTTCACCAACTTAAATCAAATTTACTAGTAAAAGCAAAACGAAGCTAAATCAAAACATCAAGTTTTAACAGTTTCTGACACTTCGATCTAAATCAATAAACACTACGTAGAACAGGACAGTGTCTAGTTCAGTAATACAGACATTCTCCCAGCTGATATTTGAAATGTCATCAATGGTTCTGGGAATAATCAAAACTTAGGGGCTGCTGATAGAAGGGAACCTACACCAAACATGAGAGAGTGCTTTAGTTGTCGAATTTGCAAATGTAGACTTACGTGGATAAATGATAAGAACCATGTTCATCGACATTATTGTCAGAGTATTACATGCATGTTAGCATCTTTTGATATCAGAATAAATTTTGCAATTTATGCAATACGGTGTGATGTCAACAAGTGATTGCTACCGTTGCGTCATTTGATATCCGAATAATAAATGAACCAATGAAATAATAAATTTGCCAACAAAAAATCACAGTTACCCCATGACTACTGGCACTTGTAAACCAATATCTGAACTAATGCACATTTCCAAAACAGAATCATACATTAGTAATGGAGAAAGAAGCTAACACCTACCTGACAAAAGGCATCTCTCGGCTGATCATAGGATCGTGCATACATCATGGACTGACTTGGCCACTGCACATATAAAGCATCCCGAGATGTCTGATTCAATCCCATGGCACAATATGGACTCATGATTGGGGTTTGATAATTGATGGGAGCTTGAGCTACTGGCATCTGACTAAGCCGAGGAAAAACAGAATCGTATTGCACAAATGGAGGCTGGAATTTCTGCATATTAAAAGGTGCTAAGCTGAAATGTTGAGTGCTTGGGACGTTTTTAACATATCTGCACGATTAGAAAGGAGAGTAATTTAGACTGTTTGGATGGAAATAGATAAAATTATATAGTTAAGGGGGTTGATGGATAACGGAAATGACAGTCAAAGTGACCACATGAATTAGCATTACTATGTTCCATCCGTACCCACCTAAGCATAGCATCTCTTAAGCATAATACTGAAAAAGGCTAGACAAGTTGAGCTGTGCATTGTAATGATCCAAAACATCAAGTGCTAATCGAGTGAAATTATTGTACTACTCTGAAGTCCCATGGAAGTTCTAAAAATGAGAACGAAGAATGCTGCAGCAAGTGTTCAATCTAAACTGATACAGAATAATAGCCCAAGTACAAGCGTAAGAAATTTAGAAGAAAGAACAAAAAAGGGAAAAAAAATTGAAAATTTTGAAGGTCAGCAAATCAAATGCCTTGGATTATATATAAATTCTAATTACATAAGAAAGAGCCTCCGATTTTGATACTTCTTATTGGAAGGGCAGTTCTGAGGATAATAATTGCGGACATATATCAATCAGGAGAGAGGATGGCGCTGTGTAAGATTGGCTAAAGAGGCTAGTGGGCAAGACTCAAGACAGTTAAAGTCCCCTTACCAGGCTTCTACCAGGGTCATACATTAGTCACTCAGTAGTGGAAAAATCAATGATACACTAAGGAGACCAAAGAAAAAGTAAAAAGTTGGTCTGTTAAATTATGCTAAAGTTTTATTCTGCTGAATGCCTGAACATATAGAAGATGACTAAACCAAGAAAATATAACCTTTTGAGACATTGGTTCAGTGCTTCAGTCAATATATTTATTTAGCAACAGATAACTTCAATCCTAGCAATCCAGGATTAAGGTGACGCAATAACTTGAGAAATAACCCACACATTCTCAAACTGAAAATTTAGATAGTGGTTGAAGCATAATCTAAACATACCTATCATAACTGCGATCATAATCAGGGTCAGTAAGATCCTTCTCCCTGTCCCTAAAAATGGCTACTCTAGAAGAACTACCAATGTCCCTGTTGCTACTGCTTTTGTCCTCATCGACATCCAAGTTCCTTGAAACTTCATTTTCAACTACATTCAAATTATTCACAACAGAAGCAACCTGAGCAAATGCATATTCTGGCCCAGAACTACTAGGACTACTGAAAATACGAGCTCGTGCTCTGTTATACTCCTCCTTCCTCTCTTCCACAGTTCTTACTGGACTGCGCTTAAGCCCCATTCCATTGATCTCATTTGAGGAAGCCTTAGAATGCCTTGGCTTTATCACCATCTTTACTTGATCAAGTTTGTCACTTTCTGACTGTTTAGCTGGTACATCTGATAAACAGACAACAGGGAACCTGCTTTCTGGTTTCTTTGTGACCAAAATACAGATGCCCTGGCCATCTATGACATTATCCTGTACCATAGTCTGCAAACAATAGTGTTGAGCTACACGGTGTGCAGCAAGACGAAGGTATGATGTAGGGAAGTGTGGAAACTCAAATTGCTGTAGATCAGAATTCTGCAAGAACTTTTGTATATCGAGTTCCATTCGCAGAACTGGTAAAAATCAAATACAAAAAGGAAAAAAGAACTCAGTTGCTAGTTATCCACAAACTGAGGAGACAAAGATGCAATAAATCAACAAAAACAAAATTATAAAAAGACTAGAATGTTAAAACAATATCAGCACATTCAGATCTAACCAGTATGGTCAAATGCTCTCACATGCAAAATGCCAAAAAAATAAATAAATAATAAAAGAAATGAATGTTGGCTCTTAAACTTCTTATTCATCCTTCACAGGTAGAGATATATACATACATACCATTTATAACTCAAAAGTCATAAAAAGAGTAAACCACACCAGAATACATTTAATGAACATAATAAACCAGCTTCTTATGAGAGGATTCACTTCAAAGTTTCCAATCTTTGAAGTCCAATTGAATTCAAAAAAATTCTGCTTATTTAATAAAGCAATCTCACCCGCTAAAACTTCAAGACCAGAACTTCGAAAGACTTTCTTTGTAAATGTATTTTGAGAGAAGTTATCACAAACAGATTCACAAGTTATTCTGCAACAAACCATTCAATTCTGGCCATGAAGTCTGAGAACTTGACAGGTGACACAATCTCTTAAGTGAATAAGCAATATTCTTCTTTTCCCCTTATTCCAATTATTTGGTTCATTGAGAGCTCGATATAACATCATAACAAGATGAAGATTCATGTTCTCCGCTGAGAGCTACAATTTGTTCGAAATTTACAAAATCTTTGTCAAACAGATCATCCTTATTCTTACTATATTCCTTTTTGTTCATTGCCTTTGGGAAACTTAAAGAAGATACAGAAACTCGGTTCAGGTTATATATCTCAGTCATAAAAGTAATTATCAGTCTTTGCTTCACAATACTGTGAAGGATGCTTTCTTCTCTCCTTTACAACCTTCTTTAATCTTTGGCTCTCTTTAAAACTATTAGTATATTCTTATATTGAATTTTCCCACTTATGTTCTGATAAATTATAAAGCTCCGAAGAAGGTTTGACCCATATTTACACATGGCAGCTTCCATCACTAGCTAGCTGCAAGTTATTTGCTTTGTCCATATCATCATAACATGTCTTCACAAACTATAGACACAAACTCGGTGACCTACAGACATCCTCAAAAGAGAAAATGAGAAATAGAAAGAAACCAGTTGGCAATGGTTGTGTGCTCCTTTCTCTACCATAATTTCCCCAATTCATAAAATACTCTTGTTTTGCCATGATCTCTCTATATATAAGCGGAGTATCCATTAAACGGTGGCTCGATTAGTTCAACTTTACCATTAATGTAAAAGATTGCAATTTGTGTGTGCTCGTGAGTATATTGGGACCAATGCTAAGGTAATGAAACACTCACCACTAATGCAATGCAACTAAATAGCATTAGCAAGCTTCTTTTGTTTTTCTACACACTCCATGCAAAGGATTATCTCAATTATGACAGTAAAATAGTAATTCTTACTATATTCCTTTTTGTTCATTGCCTTTGGGAAACTTAAAGAAGATACAGAAACTCGGTTCAGGTTATATATCTCAGTCATAAAAGTAATTATCAGTCTTTGCTTCACAATACTGTGAAGGATGCATTCTTCTCTCCTTTACAACCTTCTTTAATCTTTGGCTCTCTTTAAAACTATTAGTATATTCTTATATTGAATTTTCCCACTTATGTTCTGATAAAATTATAAAGCTCCGAAGAAGGTTTGACCCATATTTACACATGGCAGCTTCCATCACTAGCTAGCTGCAAGTTATTTGCTTTGTCCATATCATCATAACATGTCTTCACAAACTATAGACACAGACTCGGTGACCTACAGACATCCTCAAAAGAGAAAATGAGAAATAGAAAGAAACCAGTTGGCAAAGGTTGTGTGCTCCTTTCTCTACCATAATTTCCCCAATTCATAAAATACTCTTGATTTGCCATGATCTCTCTATATATAAGCGGAGTATCCATTAAACGGTGGCTCGATTAGTTCAACTTTACCATTAATGTAAAAGATTGCAATTTGTGTGTGCTCGTGAGCATATTGGGACCAATGCTAAGGTAATGAAACACTCACCACTAATGCAATGCAACTAAATAGCATTAGCAAGCTTCTTTTGTTTTTCTACACACTCCATGCAAAGGATTATCTCAATTATGACAGTAAAATAGTAGGCACCAACAGTTTCCTACATTTACACATCCGATCGAATAAAAAACAAGAAAACTCCAGTTCCCACAATTGAATCCAACTAGATCTAACCCAATTTTCCCAAAATTACCAAAACCTAACCCGATTCATTACACATTACACCCAAAATCACAAATCCCTATTACATAATAGCAACATAAAACGAAATTACGCTACAAAATATATGAGAATTACAGATTAATCTAAATTAAAAACTGGAAAGCATAAAGCGGTAAAAGAACAAACTGGTTAGACGATGACGAGGATTTTGTAGCGCCTCAACTAGGAAAGGATCCACCATTGTCATATACGCCGGCGGGTCCTTCTCCTTCTGCTCCTCGTTCACATTAGCTTCAATTGTCACTGATGGTAGGTGCGGTGAAGTCAAACCGTTATTTTGAGATAATTGAAAATCCATCCCCTGATGCCTAGATATATAAAATATGTATATATATATAGATAGATAGATTTATATGTATGTATATATAGTGAGCTCTCTCTGTGGAGAGCAGAAGTGAGAGGGGGGAAGAAAAGGGATACCCTCTCTCTTTCTAGGGCTCTCACCGATTGGAGAGAGTGTGAAACGAAATTAACCGATTATATTTATATTTACTTGTGTTGGGGCTGCGAAATATCTATTTCTGCTTAAGGCCATGTTTGGCAAAGCTTAAATTTAAGCGGATTAAACATACTTCTTAATACTCGAGCTCAAGCTTTTAAGTTTTGATCCGTATAAAGAAATGAATCAAATATCAAATGATCGTACTAAAGTAAGACAAATTGGTTTTGAGGGAGAACCTACCAGCGTTGAGAGTTAAACTAGTCATTTAATGTAAGTAGAAGTAGTGTTCGATGATTCAATGTTCGTAATAATCATTGACGAATTTATAGTCATATAATGTAAGTTGAGGTAGTGTTACGATAATTTAGTGTTCATAATAACTAGTAACGAATTTGGGACCTTTCTATCAATCTTTTATTATAAAGTATCGGTAATAATATACATGCACATTTAGTTCGTCGATAAATATACGCAACTTAAAAGCATCCGGCCAATCTATATAATACTTGCATCTAAGTCCATTTATTTTTCTAGAGAAAGATGTTTTTGGTCACTTAAACGAACATTTGAGTTATCTAATATTTTAAATGTGACGAGCAAGCTACTCTAATGGGCGTTCTCTTACGGAATAAGCACTTGTTTAGTTTAGTTCAAAGTAAAAAATTTAATAGATTTTAATAAATGTTGATCAAATGTGTAATTAAAAAATTGTGAATTTCATAAAATATATAATTAAAAATAAATTTTAAAATATTGAATTTTAAAAAAATGAGAATCATACATGGACTAAAAAATTGAAACTTTGAGTTAGATACGCAAGATTATGCCTCATTGCCACAAGATTATGCCTCGTTGTGACATAGAAAGAAGCTATATTACCTTTCTCATTTTCATTTCACCTACCAAAATAAGCAAAATTTGACATATTCTTATTAACTTTCAATAATATAATATATTACTATGTTGTTTGAGCCCCAATTTTCCATCAAAATATATTCTTGAACATTAATTTAATCTCATTTCAACTACACATTTTCAATAAAATAATATTACACGTAAAATCAAAAATTTTCCTTATTTTTTAACCACACATTATTCATCATAACACTATTACAAAATGTATTTTATATATATATATAAAGTTGGGGCTCAAACGAGCCGAATCAATAGTTTTATTAAAATATATTTAAATTTTAAATTTTAACCAATCCAATGGGCATAATGTACCATATAATATTAATTGGTTTGGAAATAAGTCACTCTGATTATAACATCATAATAGTTAAATCATTTTCAGTTTATTAAAATGGGGCGTTAAGAATATCGAATAGATTATAGCATAGAAATCTCGATTCTCGAACGAAAACAAAAACAAAAACAAAAACAAAAACCCAATAAACTAGTGAACAAAACCAAACAAACATTGAGATTTGATATACATTATTCTCGAGAAAAGCAAAGGAGAATTCTGGGACTCGACAGTTTTTCTTTTAGGTAAGAACAGGTCATTTTTTATTGCGACTTTCTGTTCTTACGATATTGATTTTGGAAAATGATTCTGTTTTACAGAGTTTTTAATGCTTATTGAAAGCCCCAGTTTTTTTAATTTATAAAAGGTGATTGATAGATTTTATTGAAGAAATGCGGAATACCCACTTGCAACGAGTATTGTCTCTGTTTTAGGCTTTTGATTTGACGTGATTTGAAAACAGAGAGGATCTCAAAATGGGGAAAAAGGATTTTCCTAAAGATGGTTCCTCTGAACTTTTTTTTTTCTGTAATGGATAATTCGTTTTTTCTTTATCACTTTGACTTGAGATGGCATCGTTTAATTCTTCAATTATAGGCCAGCCTTAAATTCAGTTCTTTGAATGCATGAACACACATTTTCTTTTCGAATCATTTCATTTTTTGAGAGTCTTGTGTGATCATATGGTATATTATGTTGGTTATGTGTATATTAGGATAGCTAATTTTGTAACATATCTTGGATTTGATTTTTAACGTGTTTTTTTGTTGGTAGAAATATAAAATGAGTGCGAAAACGAAGAGGAGAAATGTGACTGAAAATGGGGGTGATACCGGGGAGGAGAGCATTCTCATGACCATGGTCAATAATGGGGAGGATTTGGGACCTATGGTCAGGCTCTCCTTCGAGACAGGAAAGCCCGAAGCTCTTTTGCAGCAGCTTAAGAATGTAGTAAGAAAGAAAGAAGTTGAAATAGAGGATCTTTGCAAACTTCATTATGAAGATTTTATTCTTGCAGTTGATGAGCTACGTGGTGTTTTGGTTGATGCAGAAGAGCTGAAAGGGGAGCTTGCTAGTGATAATTTCAAGTTACAAGAAGTCAGTAGTGTATTACTCATGAAACTCGAAGAGCTTCTTGAATCTTATTCAATTAAGAAGAATGTCACGGAAGCCATTAAAATGTCAAAAAATTGCGTTCAAGTATTAGATTTGTGTGTCAAGTGTAATACTCACATATCTGAAGGTCGGTTTTATCCGGCTTTAAAAGCTGTTGGTCTGATTGAGAAATTTTTTTTGCATAATATTCCTGTCAAGACACTCAAGATTCTGATAGAGAAGAGAATGCCGTTGATCAAAATGCACATTGAGAAGAGGGTTTGCAGTGAAGTTAATGAATGGCTAGTTCACATAAGGAGTGCTGCAAAGAACATTGGGCAAACTGCTATAGGATATGCTGCTTCTGCTCGTCAGAGGGACGAGGACATGCTCGCTCGTCAAAGGAAAGCAGAGGAACAGAGTTGTTTCGGTCTAGGAGATTTCACTTACACCTTAAATGTTGAAGAAGTTGATGAAAAGTCTGCCCTAAAATTTGATCTCACGCCTCTTTATCGAGCACATCACATTCACACCTGTCTTGGGATCCTAGAACAGTTTCGTGATTATTATTACAAAAATCGGTTTCTCCAGCTGAATTCAGACTTGCAAATATCCACAGTCCAGTCATTCCTTGAATCCCACCAGACCTTTTTGGCTCATATTGCAGGTTATTTTATTGTTGAAGATCGGGTTTTAAGAACCACCGGCGGGCTGCTTTCACCGAATCAGCTTGAGACAATGTGGGAAACAGCCGTGGCTAAAGTAGTTGCAGTACTGGAGGAACAATTTTCCCATATGGATACAGCAAGCCATCTCCTCCTGGTGAAGGATTATGTAACTCTCTTTGGAGCAACCCTCAGACAATATGGTTACGAAGTCAGCCCAATTCTTGGTACTTTGAATAGTAGTCGTGATAAATATCATGAGCTTCTTTTAGCCGAATGTGGGCAACAAATTACCGATGTCTTTGTCAACGACACTTGTGAGCAGATGATGATGAAAAAGGAGTCCGATTACCAGACAAATGTTCTTTTATTCCATCTTCAGACCTCAGATATAATGCCAGCTTTTCCTTATATTGCTCCATTCTCTTCCATGGTACCTGAATGCTGCCGCATTGTTCGCTCATTTATTAAGGATTCAGTAAATTACTTGTCTTATGGGTTGCAGATTGATTTTTTTGACTTTGTAAGGAAGTACCTGGACAAACTCTTGATTGATGTCTTGAACGACGTTGCAATTAACACGATTTACAGCGGTACCATTGGTGCATCTCAGGCAATGCAGATTGCTGCAAACCTAGCTGTTTTAGAAAGGGCTTGTGATTATTTTCTTCAGCATGCTGCCCAACAATGTGGAATCCCTGTCCGATCAGTCGATAGGCGTCAAGGTAGTTTGACAGCCAAAATTGTTCTTAAAACATCAAGGGATGCTGCTTATCTTGCTCTACTCAGTCTCGTAAACTCCAAGTTAGACGAGTTTATGTCGCTTAAATCGAACATAAATTGGACTCCTGAAGACGTACCCCAGCATGCAAATGAGTACGTAAACGAGGTTATTATATATCTCGACACTGTTCTGGCCACTGCTCAACAAATCTTACCATTGGACGCTTTATGTAAAGTTGGGAGTGGTGCTCTTGAGCATGTATCTAATTCTATTGTGGAAGCTTTTCTCAGTGATGGTGTAAAAAGGTTTAATGCAAATGCAGTCATGAGCATCAACCATGATCTAAAGGCATTGGAGTCATTTGCAGATGATAGGTTTCAGAGTACTGGATTGCTTGCAATATACAAAGACGGTAGTTTTCGAGATTGTTTGGTAGAAGGCAGACAATTGATAAACCTTCTCTTGAGCAGTCAACCCGAAAATTTTCTGAATCCTGTAATAAGACAGAGGAACTACAATGCTTTGGACTACAAAAAGGTGGCTACTATATGTGATAAATTCAAGGATTCGCCAGATAGACTCTTTGGTAGCCTTTCGAATAGAAACTCAAAGCAAAGTGCCCAAAAGAAGTCCATGGACACACTAAAGAAACGACTGAAGGATTTCAACTGACAGAGCTTGAGTATTTTTTGGATTAGAAATAGCTGAAATTACTATTATTCAACTGTCAACGGTTTCATATGTTCTTTTTGTTTCATGTTTGAAATTGTTTCTCCTTAAAACAGAATTTGACACAGTTTTTTTTTTTTTCTTGTCAAATCTTTTTCTTACTAAATTGGAATAATTTTTTATCTCGTCTGGAGTGCGTGTAGGTATTTTCTAGAGCCTTGTATATTAGTAATTGGATGTGGTTGGATCCTTCTTGTCTGTTTCCATGTCCGCATCTGCATATATGTGTTTGGACCTATCTTGCAGAACATACTGTTCGGGTTTGTGCCGAGTGTTCGCTCAAAAGATTTTGACAAGAAAAATCTGCAATTTTGTTGTTTGCTGCATCTTATCATCAGTTATCGAATATTTGAAACATAGAGTTTCGGGTAACTTTAAGTGATCAAATGAACTTTTTCCATATCTTTTTCATAGTTTTGGATTTGAGTTATGTATATTCCTTTCACTACCTTGTCCTGCATCAGTTCGAGTTCTCTTTGATGTTGCAAGAGCCAAGTTCTTTATTGTTAAGCGACTGTACAAGATTTTGGAAACTTGGCAGTTGGTACACATAAGGTAACAATGTTCGGATGAGGTGAGCTTAGGTCCGTGCCATTTATGGTAGATTTCTACTACTTCGATCGCATTTTTAAAAAGGATTAAATAGTATTGGACAGTAATAAACTTTTTTTTTTTTTTTTGGACGTGTTGAATATGGCTTACTCAACATGCATTAAAAGAAATATTCAACTTCATAGTGTTCTGTTGGATCTTCTTTTAGTTTCTATCTACTTTATGCTGTAAGTTTATAATGTGGATATTGTTATATGCAGTTCTGCATCCTCCTTTCTTCGAAAGCCGCTTATGCTTTCATTCCAATAATGTATATCTTCACTCAAGAGAGCCAGCCATGCGAGTTAGCGCAAATGTTCGAGCCGAACTAAGTGCTTGTATGATAGTACTTTATGTATTTATAAGTTTTGGGTCATACGGAATGTGATGACAATAAGTTGTAGGTCTTATAACATGTGTAAATAAAAAGCATGTTTGACCAGTATTAAACATATATAAATGTAGTTGAAGATTAGATACTCTATTAAAACTAATTACAACAATTGTAAACTGAATAGCTCCCCTTGTGAAGGGTTAAATATAAATAATCTATTTTAATATTTACTTATCTAATTATAAATAAATTTTAATTCATTGTTGTTACACACTATGCAAGAAGAACAAGCACTTAGATGCTGACCCAAAAGGAAGAGAGTGGGGGGGGGGGGGTTGTACTATCCACATTTTAAAAAAAGAATATTTTTTCTAACATTATCTATTTTTCTATTGAGTAATGTTATTTAGTTCCACTAAGGTTACAACTCAAGTCTAAATAGCGTTAACATGTCATTAAATGATAGACATTTCATTTAGCATATCATCTAACGCTACCTAAACTGGGGTCGTAACCATAGTGAGGCTACACAACATTAATCTTTTCAATATTACTAAACCATTTTAATTAAGAAAAAGTGATTACAATAAAGTTATTAAATTATTTTCTTAACTGGTGCAGTTTAATTGATAGTTAATTATCAATGGGATTATGGAAGAGCACAGAAAAAAATGAAATTTGTGGCCCCAAAATTGAATCTTTCACCAGAAAACTTTTTGAACACAAATATTTTCGATAATTCAAGCTTTTTATAGTTTAGAAATTTAACGAAATATTCATAGGCTCGTACGTTGAAAAAAGTTTATCAAAAGAACAATTTTGCACGTAAAGGAGACATTTTGGTTTAGAATGAAAAATGATCTCTGAACGATCTTGAAATTCTATTGGAATTATTTTCGAAATAAATATAAAATTATATCCAATACATGGAAAAGTGTCCTTGTAGAAAAGAGTGAGAAGAGATGAGCTCTCTAAAAATAAAAGAATATGTTAACATGAGAATAGTCGTGTCTTATTTCGATTTTTTCTTAACTACTCGAATATCGTTTCATTTTAAGTAATATATGTTCCGTTATACGCACATGCGTGCTGTATCTCTTAGTTGCAAACGTGTGTGAACAACACGTTTTCGTCACACATCTATCTATCTTTATGGCCAATTTTTTAGACAATGTTACAAAATCGAACAATAATAAGAGGCTTTTCAGTTGTATTATATATTTGCGGTTATGGTTGTAACATTTGTTTCTTAGTATATTGGCACTTTTGACCCAACAAATCAAGTAGTTAAAATTTTAGTTTATTATATTGTTGGATACATATTTCTTTTCGCAAACATGCTTTGGATATGTAAGAGGTTCACAATGATAGTTTAATTAGTGGTATACACTATACACTTCATTGCCACGTTTACCTTTACCCCTACCCCCTCACCCCACCCAAGAAAACATTTTATGATTTTCTTGTGACAAAATTGACCAGACCATGGCTGTATCGCATGAACCAATTGTCGACCTTACGTTGCTTGACACTAATCAATGTCGAGATGATTGGGGAGTGATTAGATGCCCATTTTTGGGTGCTCCACTTAGGCCAAACTTTCTATCCACTAGGGTTATTTTAGTCAATCCGAGCATCGATTGAAATTATTGGGACTACTTTTGGCCATGAAAACACAAGACAAGGTTGGGCCAAGGAAGTCACTTTCTAAACATTCAGTATAAAAGTTTGTCTATTTTCATAGGATGATGATTCGTTTGAGAACACGATTTTTAATTTCCTCGTTTGTTGGAATTTTTGGACTTTATACCATGTTGATCTTAGAATTCATCTTAAAATGACAATCTTATTAAAAAAATAGTCATAGTTTATCGTATGTTTGATTATAATTTTCGTATTTGATCGACTTCAGATACCATTCGTCAAGAAAATCCCATAACTTTTTTGTTTATCTGTAGTTTCTTTGGTGTTCGTCTAGGCATAATTTTTCATATCTCATTATGATTTTTATGAAAGATTTATATGGGACACAACATTATAAGAAAAAAAGCCAGTAGTTCCTAATTGAAAGGATTGCGCAATAATTGTGGTGTGACGACTCCCACAAGGCAATTTTTGAATGATGTCTCCACTAGACTATTACACAATTGCACACTAAGGTTGCCTTTCTCTCGGGTAGATTTGAGTTTGCAACATTAAAAGATTTGAGCGATATTCTTATTTAACGTCTCAAATGTGTTTTGTCTTCTACTTACCACAAAAGAGGCATTTCCATTTATCGTGTCGGGTCACATTTTTCATTTTTATCAACCTAATTTACATGTACACGCCTTGACAACATGAAACTCGCCATACACATAATTTTCCAGTTACTAATTAAAGTAAACTTCAACTTTAGGAAGTGGAAATTGTGTCATTTATTAAAAAAATGTTGGATTGTCAAATAATCTGTATCTAAAGTGCTGTATAGCCAGGATAGAATTGGAGAAAAGAAGCCGTGCAAGGCATGAAAATAAATGTAATTCTAATAAAGTGAAACTTTTGAAGTTGTGTTCAAATTGCCAACTTTCTTGCCTACTAAATATAATGTGTTGCTTATATGGAACCCAATTCAAAAATCAAGAAGTGGTGTTCGAGTAGCATGTTGAAAATTGAGAGATCATGTTATCATTGTGAACCTAAATAAATGTCAAAAAACTATAAAATAACGAGTTTAACCACTAGACGGTGGTCTACTTTCACCTTGACCTACATCATGCTCATTAACTTCGACACCACCAACTCTGTGATAGGTCAAACGTATTGAATTATTACAATTGAGACTGATGACATGTGATTTCCATATTTCACATATCGACGAATTTCCCTCAACAGCAGTAGCATGGCACTATTCCATACAAGGCCCCTTATAGTTCGACACCACAACTATTCTGGCCGTCAAGCATGTAACATATCTGGGCTTACGACATGTGGACCCCATGTTATCAGGCTCTTTACTAGCATCAGATTAGCACTAAACTCACCATTTTTTTAAGTAGCTTTCAAATCACGTATCCACTATGAGGAAAAGATATTCAATTGGATACAACAAAAGGGCTACTAGTGCAAATGTGTGGAAGTGAGATTCTCACTCTTGAAATACTTCCAAATCTTCTAAGTGTATACTATCTGGATAGACCACCCCCCCCACCCACCCTATCCCCACCCCTTTCCCTCCAAGTGCTTATATATATTCTAGTGTCTGACATAAATTCCTTAGGACAAACACAACTTCTTCAAGTGTTTTCCTCTTCTTTTCTCATTCTCAGAACTTTCTTGTTTTTGTCTAAGTAAAGAAAAATGGAAGGAAAAAATTGCCTTGGCAATTTCTTTGAGAAGGCTAAGCCTTACATAGCTATGATTTCTTTGCAATTTGGTTATGCAGGAATGAACATTATTACAAAAGTTTCTCTTAATAGAGGCATGAGTCATTATGTACTAGTTGTTTATAGACATGCCTTTGCCACTGCAGTTATTGCACCCTTTGCTCTTGTACTTGAAAGGTGAAGTTAATGCACTTAAGAACTCCAAAAGAATCTACCTAACGTGTTAGGTATATAGTGCTGGACAAGACTGGACAATCGTTTTTCTCCCTTAATATTTTCCAGTGTTGTACAGTTCGCTTACCAAACACGTGCTTTTTTTTTTTTTGCATTTTTCGTGATTTCAGATCATAACTCGTGATTTATGTCTGTTTTATGACAGGAAAGTGAGGCCAAAAATTACATTCCCGATTTTTCTGCAGCTATTTGTATTGGGACTTCTTGGGTAAGTATTTTAATGCAAACTGAATGACAAAGAAGTCATGTAGTCAACTCAAAATTTATTGAAAATTATGCTCAACTTTGTGTTGCTGTACAGGCCTGTCATTGATCAAAACTTGTACTATGCTGGACTTAAATTTACTTCTCCAACTTTCTCATGTGCCATGAGTAACATGCTTCCTGCAATGACATTTGTTATGGCAGTCCTCTGCAGGTACACATTCATTCATGGTACTCGACACGAACAAAATTTAGCTTTTGCTTCTTCTTAGCACTGTGTGTTGCTTTAGAATCCACCTTACTGAACAAGCCACAAATATTTTGAACGGACAAATTTAATGCGTTAAAGTTGTATATAGGATGGAGAAGTTGGACATGAAGAAAGTTAGATGCCAAGCAAAGGTGGTGGGAACAATAGTGACAGTGGGTGGAGCCATGTTAATGACAGTGTACAAAGGTCATGTAATAAACATGGTTTGGTCCAATTTTGTTCATACTAGGACATCCAATGTCCCTGATACCATTGAAGCCACTGACAAAGATTGGGTTAAAGGATCAATTTTGCTTATCATTGCTACTCTTGCTTGGGCTTCTTTCTTCATCCTTCAGGTACCTAAAATTTCCGTTTGAATTGTGCACGTGCTACTAGACATGATTTAATAGTATAATAACTAGTTTTGGTTTTTACGACAGGCTCACACACTGAAAAAATACACAGCCCACCTTTCCCTCACAGCCCTTGTGTGCTTCATGGGAACACTTCAATCTATAGCTGTCACCTTTGTGATGGAGCACAAATCATCTGCTTGGGCCATTGGGTGGGACATGAACCTCCTAGCTGCTGCCTATGCTGTAAGTTCACTTCTCTCCCTCCCTCAGATATTCTGGTGTCAAAGTGGGGCCGGGGCCCAGACCGCTCGGGATTTTCAGAATGGCAGTCTGTGCCTCGATGCAAGTGTCTCAGCAAGACATGACTGACACTACTAACTACAAAAACTGAATGATGCGTGACTGTTTTTCGTATCAATACAGGGTGTTGTTTCATCGAGTATTGCATACTATGTCCAAGGTCTTGTGATGAAGAAAAGAGGGCCTGTCTTTGTGACTGCATTCAGTCCATTAATGATGATTATAGTGGCCATCATGGGCTCTTTCATCCTCGCTGAAAAGATATATGTTGGAGGGTAACTTGTTTACTCTCTCCTGTAAATTGAACAATATGTGTATTATACCTCAGAAAAAATGGCACTTAAATTTATTCAAATGACTGAAATTTACACTTTTTTGTTGTAGTGTTCTTGGTGCAGTGGTGATTGTGATTGGACTTTACTCAGTTTTGTGGGGTAAATACAAGGAATACAAAGAAGAGGAGGCCCATGAGGAAATTCCCGAACCAGTAAAATTAGGAATCACAGGAAACAACCAAACAATGATGATTGAAGATATTGAAGCAAACAACATAGAAATGCGCAGACTTGAAACCAAAAAAGTACTGTCATTTCCAGCAATAGCAATTAGTGCTCCAATGCCACAGTCTCCCATGATAGACATGGAAGCTCCAAAACCTTAAGCCAGTTGAAGATTTCGATGACATGTTTGGTCGGAAGATTGGATAGCTGTGCATAAAGAAAGAAGTTAAATCCGTGTTAATAACTATCCAGCATTATCTCATAACAAACATGATATCGAGTGTGGTTAAAGGGGTAGAATGAGAAGAAAATACTTTTGATCCTTTCGATTATTTTTTTTGGGACTTGAGTAAATTATAGAGCTTGTAAGTTAAATTTTGATTGAAAAAAGAGCTTTTATTCCCTGCTGAAATTGGTTTCGCTTGTCCAAATTTGAATGATTTCGTCATTCTTTCACCCGATTTGCTGGTGTCTGATTCAGAATCCACTTACTGTGGATTTACTGTAATGGGATAACGAAAGTTTACGTCTTCACGCATATACATGAATGGTCTTTTTAATACATAGTATTAGACATAAAATTATTCAAAGAGTTTTACACAATGTTCTAAAAAGTTCGTCTAGATTCAAAGATCGGGCAAAACGTGTCGCTTTACGTTTAGGCTTTTTTTTTTATCAATTCTTAAATGGCTGAATTTTTATTGTTCATCTCTTTCGTCTTTTCTAGACGTGCTTTATTAGGTTTTTTTTTTTGAAGTCAACTTTAGTTTATTAATTATTTTTTTTAAAAAAAAAAACTTTATTAGACTTTAAGTTCAATTTTTTAAAAGATTTTATTTGTACAAAAGTTAAAAATTATTTTATTCAATAAATAGTTAAATAAGATTTAAGCTACGGTATTATCGACATTAATAATTACTCGTTATTTTGTTAAAAACTTCGAAAGTATGTATGAAATTCTTATAAATTTATTCAGTATAATTTGTCTAGTTAAAAATTGAAATTATGAAAAATAATCTATTTTTTTTTAAACTTGGAAATCGTATAATTGACTAATTGTAGAAATTATTAAATAAATATATTATTTTATAATTTTAGATATTTGATATGTATTATATTAATTATTAAATTATTTTAAAAATGATTAAAAATTTAAAATAATATTAGAATAGAAAAACGTTTTTTTACGTCTAAGCTCGCTTAAACTCGTAAAACTTAATATTCGCATGCATGACTAGCCACGCTTTACATTTTTTAGAAACAACTTTACTTTTACATGACGATTATCAAAATTCAATAGTTTTCATTGTTGGATGGTGTTGTGCAATTATAAATAATTTTTAAAAAACTAACTCGGATTTTTGAAATTATAACGACTCGCGCAATATTTAGACAATGATGTTCTTTATTAGTTGTTTAGCGAAGAAAAATATTAGTTTACGACTTTACGGGGGACTTAACAACTTAATTATTTTCAACTAACCATGTCTTGGCTCCTTTGTCATGTTGTATGGTCATCTCATTTTCATGTCATAAATTAAATTTGGAACTTAATAATTAATATTCTTAGATCGACTTATATTATTACTTGAAAACAGACATTAAATAAATGTACAAAGTGGAGATCAACCTCACGTGAGTGACAGGTGATGTGGAGCTAAAGAATAATGCTAATAATGACATTGATGCTACAACGTGTTAGTAAGCAATATTTGATATGTTCAATTAAATGTATAATTATGTAACTCATTTAATGGCACGTTGCTCATGTTTGTTTCCCTTTGAAACTATTTAATTCTCATACTCATTTTCAACTACACGTTTACATAATAAAATATTTTGCATGTAAATTCAAAATTTTGCCTACATTTTAATTACACATTCTTCCAAAAAAAAAACCACTATTCAAAACACCATTTTTTCTCAATAATGACCATCAAATAGGAGTTTAATGTCACTCAAATTGATGGTGTAACATTATCAGTACTAAATAGCATTACTCGAAATGAAATGATAAGACATTAAGATTCATTAAATGTGTAGATGCGAGACCAAGATTGAGCATTTTGGATTTGCGTTTGTAACCTTTTCAATTTCCCAATGTGCACTTGTTCGAGCTCCAATTTCATTTTAATGCATTTTTCCTTTTTACCATTTTTATTGAATCCGAAACAGGGTTTAGAGTTAACGTGAAACAAAAATATAAGTTGATCGAATATGAAATGAATAATGTTATTTAGTCTCATTGGGGTTACCGTCCCAATTTATATGATGTTGGATGACATGTTAAAGAAAATGTGAATTAAATTATTCCACTTATCACTTAATACTACGTTAACTTCATATAGATTGTGATTATAATTCGCTAAACTCAATAGGAATTAGATTCTCGAAAATATTGTTTGATGTAAAGGTTCAACGTTTTACATTTTTAATGAAAACAAAATAAAACTCTACGCTGTGTAGGTGGGAATTATATACCTAACACTCTAGGCGAGCAGCTGCCATTCAGCTCAAAACCTAACCCCCATACCAAACAAGGCCTAATAAATAAAATAAAAGAATATCCCTTTAAATGTAAAATAATGAAAATTAAACATTTTTATCAAATATCATATTCTTGAAGTCAGTAGCAAAAGATGGGGCACTAATATCAATCAACTATATCTTAATAGTATATTTGACCTACTTCCAATTACCTAGTACAATTGTGTGGTGGACACAGGACGGAGAGAATCTCGGATTAAAATTAGATTTTTTTTTTTTGTCGATTTCGATAAAAATTGATGAATGTGTGAATTAAAAATTATAGAATTCATGAGGATCTAATTAAAATTAAAATCAAATTTTAAATTAAAATCTGAATTTTAATCCGTACCAAACTTGAACTTATTGTCGCACAACTTACATGACAACATATGTATAGACAAAAAGTGACATGACATGCAATTCCAACAACCACAACTATTGTCTTGTGTGTCTTAAATGATAGATGCATATTACACTAAGATCCTCAATTTATTTTCTTTTTTCATCTTAGATCCTCAAACTTCCCTTTTCTCACTTAATTTTAATGCTAATTTAATCGAGTCCGTTCCCTTATTGTTTCCTCAAACTCAATTTCAACATCTATAACTATTATCAAATTTTTATTCGAACGAAACAAGGGCTTAATTTGTTCTCAAATGTACCTAGAATTCTTGGAAGTGACATTTATATAAGAAGATATCTACATATATTTCTAATTTCGTTTTTTATTAATATTCTAATTTTTTTTTTCATTTTTCTTAGTCAACGATACCTTTTATTTGAGCAAATTTAAACACATGTTTGCACCTAACCATGATTTTGCAAAGCACGTGGTAGAGAGTAGGTAGGTAAATTTTAATATATTAATAATTAAAATATATATCAACAAAAATAATTTTTAATTAATTTCATAAGACTTTTATTATAGTCTAGTTGATCCAATTTGCAATTGCTTTAAATTGACCCCAAAATCTCTGCATTAATACCACTTTCTTGTCCATACACTCCAAGCTTAAACCTTTCCATCCCAATGGTTCTCCAATTGATTTTCCTCTCAGTTTCCTTCATTTTCATAGCCTATAAGCTATTCAACCGGCTCCGATTCAAACTGCCGCCGGGGCCAAGGCCGTTGCCGGTGGTCGGAAACCTTTACGACATCAAGCCGTTGCTCGTCAGGTGCTTCACCGAGTGGTCACAAGTATACGGACCGATCTTCTCTGTCTACCTAGGTTCGCATCTGAATGTTGTGGTGAACAATGCGGAGTTAGCTAAGGAAGTGCTCAAGGATAATGACCAGCAGCTGGCAAATCGGAATCGGACGAAAACAATTGAAAAGTTTAGCAAAAATGGAATGGATTTGATTTGGTCGGATTATGGTCCTCACTATGTTAAGGTCAGAAAATTGTGTACTCTTGAGCTTTTCTCGGCAAAGAGGCTTGATGCTCTTAGACCTATCAGAGAAGATGAAGTTACTGCAATGGTTGAATCCATTTTCAAGGACTGCAGTGCTCCTGGTATGAAGATTTCACTTGCGAAACTTGCTTTTTCTTCTTGTTTATTCATGTTTATGATAGTAGATCTGTCTAGTAGATATCATATTCATGTGGTAAACCGAGCGGAGGCTAATTCGTCCAAGTTTAAATATAAGCACGAGTTATTTTCAAATGACTTTGTTACTGATCGTAGATAACTTAATTTTTTTTCTTAATTTCAAGGGGAAAATTTACTCATTTCGAAAGTTTATGAATCTTTCAAGTTATAGTAAAAATTTTGAGGCAGTGAGTAGACGCAGCTCTTAGATTGAGGTCTGAATTGTTGTAAATCTGTGTGAGCTTTGCTTGTTTCACATTTCCGTTGCTTAGTTGTGCTCTCGTGTTTGGGATTAGGGCTTAATCTATAACTTCTTATAGTCATCAAGAATTTAGGGGTTTGTTTTAATGGTCAAGAGTGTAGCTGTAATTTGGGAGTCCTTGTGCAGAGGTTAGGTCACCACTTCCAGTTTGTTTTCTTGATTCTCTAAAATCTTTATTGATTGCGGTCGTTCTTGTAAGTCTTTGGTAACGCATCAAAATTAGATGACATGCTTCAAAAGATATAAAAAATTGTAGATTGAAAACATTAACAACGTCCTTTATAAAGAATAAGAGGATTTCCAGGGGAGGGGATTAATGGCCTTGGATGCACAAAGTTTGGTATTGAATCTGAAAAATCTCCCTTACCCGTTCTGGTGGTACATACATGGCTTGTGCCTGAACTTCCTTATCTCGCCTTCTTCTACGTGCTCGAAGTTCCCGACATTAGTTGGGTGCTGGTGAAATAGGCATTAACTGTAAGATTTAACATGTAAGGCATTAACTGTAAGATTGTTGGCAGTTTTTATATTTACATATCGTGTGAGCTTGTTGATTGCTGAAATATGCTATGAACCTTATAGTTGGCTAAATGTGAGTTGCAACATGAAATTAGCATTATCTGTGCTATTTGCCGTACTTCAGTTTCAACAACTACAATGGTTTTGCGTTTGTTGCAGAAAATAAGGGCAAAGCTTTGATGCTGCGTGAATATTTGGGAATGATGGCATTCCTTCACATTACAAGATTAACTTTTGGGAAGAGGTTTATGAACAACGAGGGCGTAATTGATGGACAAGGACAAGAGTTGAAGGGCATTCTAAACAATGCAATTAACTTGGGTACCAAAAAATCCCTAGCTGAGTACCTCCCGTGGTTTAGTTTCTTATTCAAGGCTGAAAATGAAGCAGTTGCCGAGCATGATGCCCGTGCGGATCACTTCACTAAGAAAATCATGGAAGAACACACAATTGCCCGCAAGAAGACTGGTGATACCAAGAATCATTTTGTCGATACATTGCTATCTCTTCAGAAGCAATATGACCTTTGTCAGGACACTATCATTGGGCTTCTCTGGGTAAGTTACTTTTTTCCTACCTTTCAATAATAAAACTTCCTTATTTTGAAAGTAACTACTTTTGTCAAAACCAACTTTATAGGTAAATGTTTTAAGCTTAAATAGGCCCTGCATTTTTCCGTAATAAAGATCTGGATTTTATTATGTGGCAGCAACATTAAATGCTGACATCAACTTGTGCAGGACATGATCTCTGCAGGCATGGACACCACCACCATCACAGTGGAATGGGCAATAGCAGAGCTAGTTAGAAATCCGAGGGTCCAAAAGAAGATTCAAGAGGAGCTCGACCAAGTGGTTGGTACCGAACGTCTCATGACAGAAGCGGACATCTCCAATCTCCCTTACTTGCAATGTGTAATCAAGGAATGCTTTAGAATGCACCCTCCAACTCCACTTATGCTCCCCCATAAAGCCAATACTAATGTGAAGATTGGTGGTTATGATATTCCTAAAGGAGCAACTATAAGCGTTAACGTATGGGCTCTTGCTCGTGATCCAGCCGTGTGGAAAGACCCTCTCGAATTCCGACCCGAGCGATTCTTTGAGATGGATGTGGACATGAAGGGTACGGATTATCGTCTACTTCCCTTTGGTTCTGGAAGGCGTATCTGCCCCGGTGCACAACTTGCTATCAACTTAGTCACGTCGATGGTTGGACACATGTTGCACAACTTCACTTGGACACCACCTGCTGGTGTCCGGGTCGAAGATATTGATATGATGGAGCAACCAGGAACCGTCACATACATGAAAAGCCCATTGGAAGCTGTTCCGACACCGAGATTGGCCGCCCACTTGTTCAGGCGGGTTGCCGTGGGAAATGTATAAAGTACCAGTGGTTTCTCAGCAGGTTTATTGTGCTACATCATTTTTCACGTCGTACTTCCCATGGTTGCCTCCATTTTATATTTTCTACGTCGTTCTTCTTAGTTCTGTTTTCTCTCTTAGACGCAATTCTTCATTAGTTCTGTTGTGCTTGTTGAAATATAGCTTTAATGCATATGTATTCCTGAAGAGCTACAGAATGATACTTTTCTCTCTCAGTTTATGGATATGAATAACACTTTTCCTTTGATTATTTGCCCCCTTGGAATATCTTTTCTGAGGTTAAAATGCCTAAATAGTGCACAATTTTTATACATCTTTATTTAAATTAGGCAGAAATTTTCAGACACTTGTACTATGACTACTATAGTAAAAGAGGTTGAAATATAGACACACTACAAAGGATTGTGACTGCATTACATGGAAAAACACTCCCTCCCTCACAGCATTAGGCTTCTTGAAAAATTATGCCGGCCATTGTTTCATCGGCTTCACCCAGGATAAGTTCATGACACCATAGCATGAAATGCATAGCAGACTTCAAGGAACAAGAATGGAGGTCCACTCAGTTGTTGCAAGTCTAGAACATATGCCGTTGCGCCGGCTTTATAAAGCTGGAAAAAGATCAGAAGATTAAACTACGATTCAGAAATATAAAGCCTAGAAAAGAAGAAGGCGTGGTAGGAACATTATAGCAACCTAATAAATGTACGGCTACCAAATATAGTTCTAAAAATATTGATATATGGTCGCAAGTATAAGGGTAAAGTATGATTAGGTTCCACATAGTAACAACTTCAGTTCACCTTGGTTGCTTTCCTCTTTTTCCCATGGAAGAATCAAATTGAGACCAACCCATAGAATCAAGAACTTAACATCTAGGACTACAAAGTACAAATGACTAGCCTAAAATGACTCAGACTGGACTAGTAACGAAGCAAGAGAAAAATCAAGTCGAAATGCTTAAATGTACCGCCCATGCACTATTTCAAGCATCCATCTTGGGGTAGAGGTGTCAAAAGGGACCTGTTCCAGCCCATCTGTGGTGGCAGGCTGTGCCTGGTTCCTGCCAAAAATAAGGGGCCAGTCTTGGCTACTAGGCAGCAGGGCCTTTAGTAGGCCAGACCGCAGCAATTTTGGTGCCTGTTAGCACAAATGCAGTACAGCTGATCATTTTTTTTATTTTTTGGTTTCATGCCGGCATTCGTCATTTTCCATATGGAGAATCACGATTGAATCCCCATATTAGAAGATGTAATCGGAGGACACTTCACTCACTTGAATTTCAAACTTGACAGTGTCACCTGATCTGCAATCTGCCCCAGTGGTAGATCTTGAGTGCATTGAAAGGGGAGGTAACCACATACATTTCATGTTATACTGTCCTATTTCCTTCCATCTCACGTTTAAACTCTGGAAAACCATTAGAATGCACATCATGGTTTCACGTGGAGATGCTCGAGACTGGATCCATAAAATTATGAAAACAAGTCAATAAAAATCACACTCCTGTGGAAGTATGAAATAGCACTTACTGATCCAAATAACAAATATTACCTTAAAGCCAAGTTTCCAATTGCTTTCGACGGGAGGAGCTGTCTGTAAATACGACTGAAGATGATCCACGCATCCCTGTTCCACAAAATCAGTTATTCGGAAATATGTCTGTACTAGTTGATTATTTTATTAATGCATGATATATATTACTTTTTACGTTTCTTTTCAACTGACTTAAGGATTAGTTCTCTAAGCAAATGAATGCTTCTTGCTATATTATCACATTTTTCTAATTACAATCTATTAAAAGAATTAAAGGCCTGAGGGTGGAAATACAACTAAAATTCATAAGCAATTTTTCTATGTTTATCTCATCTGTCATCGACTAAGAATTACAATCAAAAGAGAGATGATGTTATTGTGGCGTAAGAAGATTCTCAAACTAATCATGAAGCTGCTTCAGTGTAAATAATCGAAGGCATATAGAAATTCCAGCAACACACTTTTGGCCAAGACAACCAGTAAGAACTTAATTAATCATCTTTTGGCTTAAGAGAAGTTATGATATTAGGCCGAGGTGCTTCTGATAGAACTTTACATTGTACACTGAAATAATAAAGGAAAAATAAGATCACTCGTCAAATGCAAATGCACGGCATTGAGTTTACAACTACAAAAATAAAGATTGAACTTACTAGAGATTCTAGAATCTCGTGATGGCAATGTACAGGGCCCGGAGATTGGGTATGCTGTAACATGCGGTATGTAACAGTAGCCTGAAACATTAAACAATGTTAAATTTTGCAGCAATGTGAAAAAAAGGGGAATCACACCCTAGTACCTCATTTTGCAAATTATTATGAAGAGATCCAATGACTTCACGGATGTTGAATCCCATCTTAATCATTTCTTGCAAAACATCCATATCAACCTTCTCAATTTGTAAAAGATAAAGTCAGCCTACCAATAAAAAATATTTCATCGCTGACATACAGCATTGTAATTGGTTGAAACTATGAATCCGTTAAACTAAAAATCACACGTGACATAAATTTTCTGCAGAGATAAGATAGTAGAAACAAAAATCAATATTTACCAGGTGCAATCATTTACTGGAGGAGTGTCAATTAACATTACACTTCTTTTTGCAGTCACCAACAAATTTTTCTGCAACCATGAAATATTCCTAAACTACGTACAAAAAGTCTACTCCCTTTGTCTGATGTTGTTTGTATTTAAAGTCGTGGTCATCTTGACATTTTTTTTAAGTAAAATCGAATGTCTTTAATTTTAAAGAATGTTATTTTTGATAAGTATTTCTCTGGAGATATTTCCCTATGATTTGTGTAGCCCGCCTAGCATAACACCTGGCTTACAAATACTGCCTTGGGCCACAGAAAACTACCCAACAAATCAACCTTCTGGCAAATGCCGCCCGCAGAGTTCCTGATTCTAGGCCTGACGAGAAATTTAAACCCTCCTTTAAGATGAATTAAGCCACCCCTTAGGAGCTTCGTTCCCCTAAAAATTGTTGCTCACTTAACCTAGTGCCCAAGTTGACCCAAAGGATGCCATTCTTGACTAGTGAGAAAATGCTTTCTCAATATTCTACAATTTCAACAATGTCAATGCACTGCATGTCTCCAGTCAATAATATCCGTCCCCTCAAACGGATTCCAAATCACTCAAAACCTGGTGGGAGCTCCTAAAATCTCAAGGAAGTCCAGATTAAAAGGTTATCAAAACTCTTCCACTAAGTCTGCTCGATTCTCAAAAGTGCTGCATGTGCATATGTTAATTACCTCTTTACCATGCCCGCTCTGCATTGGTCATGGAGTGCCAAGCCAACATGCAGTCTGTGATACTGTGTCCGTGCTACTTATGGAAACTTGGTAATGTCCCAGAATTTTCTCAAAGAAACAGGTTATTCGGCGTTTATCTCGGACGCATTATGTTTATTGACAGCAGTAAGACTCAAGGACACAAAATTACCCAAAGAAGTATAAGGTGATACAAAAATATAATTAGATGATCAAATGGAATCATAGTTACCTTTTCTGTTCTGCTTAAAGCATCTGGCGATGGACTAGCAATATATAGAGGAAGATTTTCCCGAAACCATGGATGTTGACGTATTTCAGGAATTGACATGCGTTTCATTGGATCAACAACGAGTATTCTTGAAATCAAGTCAAGTGCACTCCTTGACAAGTGAGGTGAAACAGGGTATACTCCTTTCTAGTGGAAAAGGAATGGCAGAAATAAGAGATGACATCAAGCTTGGAAAATATCAATTATGACATTTACTCACCTGTACTTTGGCAAATAAGCAAGACATGTTTGCATCCTCAAAAGGAAGCCTTCCACACAGAAGTGCATATAAGATAATGCCACAACTCCATACATCTACCTCAGGACCAGCGTATAATTTTTTGCACATGAGCTGACGAAAGATAATATGATTCAGATTGGAGTACAAGGTTATTTCGAGATATATATGATTATATCATCAACAGTGAACCTCAGGAGCAGCATAATTTGGAGTTCCACAAAATGTCTTAAGGAAATGCCCATCAAGTGTAACGTTCCCAAGACCGAAGTCGGCGATTTTCACATTATGTTTAGAATCCAAGAGTAAATTTTCTGGCTTGAGGTCACGATGCACCACCTTGTGTCGATGACAATATTCAACGCCTGAAATTATCTGTTCTGACATCAAATAACATATTGCCTTGGTTAGTAGAAGTTAGTAAATCTGTTTTTGGACTAAGTTGGAAAATCACAAGTAAATATTGAATGTCATTTGTTGCACTGCATGGTTATAAGGCATATGACGTTTTATGCTAAATATATCTCAGAAAGAAAATTGAACATTCTTAATTGTTAATCAGAAGTTCAATTTTTGAACATATATAACTATTTGAAAAAATTTTAAAATATTATTACCTCCATTTGATTTTTATTTATTTATTTATTTTTAATCTGGTAGCACACTTGAGCAGTTTTATATCACATATATATTGACTTACTGTTATATTGGAATAAATACCTGTTGAAAAAAGTGGCGGGCCTTATCCTCGTCGAGTCGAACACGTAATGTAACATAATCATATAGTTCGCCTAAATCCATGTGTTCCATGACTACATAAACTTCTGACGGTGTATCTATGACCTCAAATAGGCGAACTATGTGGGGATGTGAAAGTCGTTTCATTATATTGATTTCTCTTCTCACTGAAACACCAAGGTAAAACGATGAAGAAGGTATCATTTCGTCTATATCTCAACATCTAAGTACAAATTAACATGTTCATCGTAATGTTATTGACTATTTTTTACGCCATATTCCCAAACGACAAGATTTTAGAATATATAGAATATTCAGGAGTAATGTCCAAGAATAGTCATGTATATAGATCACTTATTTGTTCCATTACCTAACACATTTAAATGATCCTGTGTAAACTTAATAAGATCAACAAATTTACCTTTCTCTGCATCCAAATTAATAATTGATTTGCGATCAAGAATCTTTATCGCAACATTAAGCCCTGACAAGGTATGAACTGCTAATTTCACTTTACCAAATGATCCAATACCAAGAGTCCTGACAAACTTGTAGTGTGGTAAAGGATCTCGATGCAAATTACTGCCCTCACCATCACTTTTGCTCATCTTCAGACTGCAGCAACATTATGTAGAAGTTACATCAAATGTGCACAGGAAAATATAGATAAAGTGAACTTTCAAAGAAAAGTACGAAATTTTTGTAACATCTATCGACTAGGATGCCACGACAAACCACCCAAGGGACTAGAAGTCTCTTTATGCTCCACATTTTTTTAAAATCACAGGAAAACAAGAAATATGACCCTTTAGTATAGATACCGTGTTGGTACATATTTGAGTAGCATTTTGAGCTGCCCAAACATGCATGGCAAAATCAGTTACTTAAAAGTTAGAATTTACTTCTTTTTAGATTTCAAGTCTTAATTATTTCCAAACCTATACTTTTACTTTCTTTGAAACTTAGGTAAACATGCTCTCGCAGGAAGAAGATAGGGGAGACATCAAATGATAGTCGGCACTATAAAAATAGCAGAACTAAGGTATATACGGTTAAAAAAAAAAATTGTAGATTTAGGTTAATTGAGAGTGCTATAATATTTTTTTAGCGTCTCCATATTAACCTTCTTTCCCTTTGGAAAATCATAGTACTTGATAAATCTATGTTGTTAACAGTGAGCAGATGGATATAGTTATGCCATTAATATTTGCTTAGTTTTCATGTATGACAAACGGTAGCCATAGATGAAACCTTAAATCTCAGAGTTAATAATAGTTTACATACCACATAAAGATATTCAGATAAAATAGAAAAAATAAAATAAAAATAAATCCATCATCATCACCACAAGGAAGAACAAAGTAAATTTCACTAATCAATAAAGAAAACGACAACACCAGCAGCATTAACTGCATTGGTGCACCAAAAAAGTATATTATTTGGTTGGAAGTAAAATCAATCACTTCTTTTTGTTTTTGTTTTTTTTCTTTTTGATCTGAAAATGACCAGAGACATGACCAGAGACAAAAATGCGCGTAACAATGAGTAAGTTCATAATTTTATATTCACATGCATAATCCATGATCAAGCATCATAGTCGACAACTATCATGAATTGTTTCCAGATCAAATCAGATCATGATCAGAAAAGGAAAATAAATTATTCAATTCCAACAAACTGGAAGATAGAATTCAACAACTACAGTACTAAATTCAAGAAAACATGAGCAAGATTCAAGAAGAAAACAATTTACCACTCCAAGCCAGAAATTACACAGTAAAACAACGTGAAAGATTATGGGTTACTGGGTTGCAGAATTGTGCATATCATACAAAATTGAGGAAAATCAATTCGTGAAATCATGTTTGAAACTTATATAATTCATTTACATACCAAATTGAAAGAGTCAGACAGCAGTAGAAGGCAGAGAAGATGGTGAAGCTTTCTTGGTTTTTATCTAATATTATATATTTTCTAGTTGATTCGGATGAGCACTGAACAAAGGAAGCCTTGAATATGACGTCAAAGCTACAGATCAACACGTATACAGTATGCTATGCTAGAAAGGTGGCGAGCACGACAAAATAAGAAATACAAAAAGCAAAAGGGAGGGGTATGAACTGTGCTTTCCTCGCTTGCATTAATGCCATAGCAAATTTCCATATAACCATAGTTGTAATGTATTTTGATCGAGCAAATAAAACTAACCTTAAAATATGACAAGCAGTAGCTAAAGATAAAACATCAGATCACAAGTTAAATTTCTATGCTCACGTAAAAAAATTCAAACAAAAATTCGGAAGAAACCTTTTTTAGTACATTCTAGTGGAGATGATCATGGACAAACATTTCATATGCCTTCATAGTTATTTCCAATCCTATCGAGTCCAATGTTACCAAACATGTCATTAAATGTCAACTTTAATAGCCATATTTTTTGTAGTGCTTTAGATTGACTGGTGCAGCGGAATGTTTGTCCTAAAATCCTTATCAAAGATTTATGCAATAAATAGTGCTTTAACATTTTTTTTAGTATATTTCATGTGAACCTTCTTTCCCTTTAGAAAGTAAGGGAATTTGATGATCAATTTTATCAATAGAGTGCAGATAGATATAATTATGTCATTTAATATTTGCAGTATTGTCATCTACATTTAAATGGACAGAGCGAAAAGCTAAAAGATGAATCCTCGGATCAGAGGGCTATTGATGATTTTTGTGATCAAGTCAAAAAAATATACAAAGGAAAACAAATAGACATAAACAATAAATAAATCTATCATCATTGCAAGAAAGAGAAAATATATTTTATGAAGAAATACTGAAGCGACAACATCAGCTGCTGCATCTCTGCACCTAAAAAGTATGCTATTTGTTTGGAATAACAGAAATTTCTTTTCCTGAAAATGAACAGAGAATTGAATGTGTAAGCATAACTTAAATTAAGTTTATATTTTGATATTCATATACATAACCCATGATCAAGCATCTCAAACAACACTAACGAATTATTTACCAGATCATCTAACCATGATTCGATGAAGAAAATAACTTCATTAAACTTTCCAACAAATTTTAAGATCAAATTCAAGAACCACAGTACTATTCAAGAAATCACGAGCAAAATTCAACAAGGAAACAATAATTTATGAATCCAAGACACAGCAATTACGCAGTAAAACAAAAGAGTAACATAATTCATCTACAAGAATCATTCATATCACACAAAAAAGAGCAAAAACCATTATTGATAATCATACAGAACTTAATACAAACATATGGTGTGCATACCAGATTCAAAGAGTGGGAAAGCAAAAGAAGGCAGAGAAGTTGGTGATGAGTTATTGGGTTTTACATGGTACTATATAGATTGTAGTTGATTCGGACAAGCACAAACAAAGGGAGTCTTGAATACAACGTCAATAACTGTGTTAGAAAGTGACGAAGTGGACAAAATAGAGAATCCAAAAAGGAGGGGCATTTTCCATGCACTTGAGAGTGGATCAAATTATTCATGGGGCACCAATTGATCCATAGAGTGTAGTACAAGATTGTAATATCATTTAATTTATTGTTCAAATTTCATACTTGGTGTAAAATAGGACATACTAAAAAAAGACAAGATTTCAACTTTTTCATTTTTTTTTCCTTAAATATCTAATAATGTTCAGTTCAGCATACTAAATCTGTGACCAAAGTACCTGATCAAATCTAATGCTTTTTTGGCCATGTGTGCACATTTTTTTCCAGAATAATTTTATCTAGCACCGTGGTCCTATTTAGGTGTCAATATGTGATGAATCCTAATAAATAAATAGTAAATTTTTGTAACGACACAAATAATGCCGCATAAACGATGTTAAACACTAGTGAATAACATTACACTTTTTTCATATACAGGCTTCAAGATTTTGGGCTTCTGTTTGGTTTCTTTTTCCAACAAAATATGGTACTTGGGCCCCCATTTTCAAAAGCATTTTACGGCATTTTTTGCTCACTGATGCACCCTTTCCACCCATCACATTTTCCACCCATATTGTTGTGTCATATTCTTGGCACATTTATCCCAAATATGGCTCTTAGATTGTCATCGACATGAGAAAGTGCATGTTTACCCCCCTAATTGGTGTAGTCAAAAATCAGAATTTCCGGATAAAAATTTCTATTAACTTTTTATTTATATCAAACATGGACTTAGTCTTCTTAGGTGGGAGAATACCGAAGAAGGTGCATGTGCATGTTTAGTGTTTTTGTTCTTGTTGTATTCCCAAGAAGGGGCGCAAGCTTGGCCCCCAAGCCCGTTTAGTTTTTTCAAGTAATCCCGACTACGCCCCTGCACATATGTGATTTTGACGATACAATGACAGATGCATGTTAAGCTATATGTACGAAGATTCTGTACACATAGCATATCTCTACATACATTAACTCATGTTGTTCTTAATTAGCAGGATTATTATTTATTTACTTACTTTAAATTAAATTTACATAATTAATTGATCTTTCAGTTCCAACTGGGCACAATCTAGTATTTAGGCCTATCGATATTTTGAGCCACCATTTAAATAGGGCCCAGACCAATAAAATTTCGGTGGAGTGTCACTTGACAAAATTCCTCATTTAACACTAAAAACTTACAAATATCTGAATCCGGACTCTGTGATCAAATAAGTCACCAGAAAAGAATTGTAGAAGCTAACTTGCAATACCTCGAGTAGAAGGGAGCTAGATGAAAAGGAAATTTAGATAAGAGATAGAATTTCTCAAACCTTTTCTTTATGAACAATGTGTTATATATAGGTATCAACGATAGAGGGACGTTGTGATATTTTAGCTCTTTCGAGACACATGTCATGATGCTAATGGAGAATTTTTTGCTTCCAGAACATTCTTTCTAACAAACGTGCCTTTCTTTTTTGATGAAGCTTTTTTCCGCACGTGTTCAATACAAATGTCATCTACTCGTAGGTTTTTCTGTGCTTTCTAACATATTGATGCCGACATGACGCTAGTCCCCCTTTGTTGGTTATCAAAGCTCTATTAAAAAATGATCATCTTTAAAAACTATCTTCGTGTTTTGCTTCGTTGAAAACCCAAATGTAAATGACTCGCCTTCAATAACTTCATTTAATAAACATTTGTCGTAATTTCATTAAGCTTTTATTTCACTTATTCGACTCGCGCAAAAGGATGTGAAAAAGGTTAACGAGCCTCGTCTTTCTATGAGGCGACTTGAACGAAGCATAGACTTCCCTCCACTTGCGTGAGTACCAGCGAAGCCTTGAAAAGTTGCTAATAGTTTTGCAAATTTGGTAACAGTTAAAGACAAGTAAATCTGTAAATTGGTTCACACGTGAAAAGGCTTCGGTACAATGCCTTTAAAATCTTCCACCAATCAACACTCCTAGTAATCCTCAGTCTGCTCGAATTCTTTCACCGTGACCCAAAAAAATGGAAAAGAATAATACACAACGAACACCAATCGATACAAGCTCAGCCCCCACCAAGAATCCAGATCACGACCAAGATCCACCGCCTCCAGCCGCCGCACACGGCGAAGAAGAGGAAGAAGAAAACCCAGAAACAAATCGAGAGCCAAAGAGAAGAAAAACGCTTCCAATTGCTCTGGACAAGCAGAAAACGTCTTTGAATTCGAGTTTTTCATTCTTCTGTGCGGGTGGTGCTTCTACTCCGGAAACAACGCCTAAATTTGGATCATTCAATTTGGTGGTGGAAAGTGCGAAAATTAAAAGACTTGAAAAGGCTGAAGATGGTGAAGAAGTTGAATCCACTGCTGTGGAAAAAGTTGTGGGTTTATCTGAATTGGATTCAACAGATGGTATTGAAACTGTAATTTGAAGAAAAATAAGTTTTATAATCTTGCTTAAAAGTAACTTTTCTTGAAAATATACATGTATTTTCAAGAAAACCATTTGTTAGCAGGATGCTGTTGAGAGCAGCTCAAGTTACTTTTCTTGAATGTATGCATGTTCTTCCAAGAAATTAGTTTTAGCACAATTGAAAACCATGTGTTAGCAGGATGCTCTTGATAGCAGCTCAAGTTACTTTTCTTGAATGTATGCACGTTCTTCCAAGAAACTAGTTTTAGCACAATTGACTTAGAAAAGCAGTTACGAAAGTATGGGTATGAACTACCAAGAAAAGTTGCTTTTATGGAGAATGCTTTTTATTATTGGCTTTTTACACAAGGGTTATATGTGACCTACATAGCCACTGGAAGTAAATGCTGTATTGGGATTTGGGAATCACAGAGAAAAATAGATCAAAGTTTTTCTCTACTGTATTTGTTGGCTGATAATTAAGAAGAATTAATTTTGTTTGCATTACTTTGCTGCTCAAAAATACATAGCCAGACATGCTAATATACTGAGTATAAGCTTTAATTTTTTTTGTTTTACTTAGAAGGAATCATTAAAAATAGTGAAAGGAGAGCGCAAGTAAATTATGTTGCCAACACAAGTTTGCAGTCAATTGGATAAATGTTTTAAGTTTTTTTCATTTCCCTATTTCAACCAACACCTTAAACACGACACGACATTGACATGAGCTAATGTTAACAGAGCACTTCCAAAATCACAGGAACTTTCAATAGGAACTTTTTTACCTGATGAATTTCACTATGAATATGAAATAGACCTCCTTTCGAATGTTTCAACGAAGAAGTTTTCATTGCACGTAATATAAATCACCAAACAACGACGACAGCAACAGATATATTCTTCTTCTATAAGGGTGATAAGATCGAATGTTGTACAGAATCATTCATCATTAATATATGTTTATGTCGAAACCAATTAATCGTCAGGATCAATGTCTCATAATTCTAGACACAGCCATTACAAGATCATTCATGGAAAGGAAAATCCTCTACGCTAGTACACAAGTCCTAAGATTATAAAGATACAGAAGATAAACTAAAATGAAGAAAAGAAGGAAATGGAGGGGAAAAAGGGGAAATGGGTGGAGATGGAAAGGATGGCAGCTTTACCATCGCTTTTCCTCTCGTGCTAAAATTTATCTACATCCTACTGTCGTAATCTGTGGGTTTGCTTCCAGTTGATGCTACTTACAAACAGTTCTTGCACTTTCAACATTCTTCAGAATTCACAAGAAGATCCCAACCTTAGCTTTGGCAAGCCTATGGATTTTCTTACCTCAAAAGCCTCTGGCAGAAGTTTCTCAAAACTATCCAAGAATAATTCCCACTCCTGAATATTCATTTCCCCAAAAGAAATTCCTCCAGTGTCATGGCTATATTTTGGAGCGGGGAAACTCACACTTATCAAGACACCTGCCTTGGGATTATCATCCTCATTTGCATCATCATCCAATCCGGTTTTCAAATCTTGAAAAATATCATTTACATTCAAATGAAGTAGCATCGAATCATCTAATATACTCAGTGATGAATATCTTGGAATTTTTGGTGGCTTACTACTTATTGCCGGAAAATTCTCTAAGTTCTGAGCAAACTCTAAAACCTGATTGGGGCCATATTCATTTTCATCAAATTGGAACATCTCAAAAACTTCGTCTTCATCATGAACACTGCTGACAATATCATCAATTTTTCCACAGTTCAAGCCAGCCCTAGAATTTATACAGATATTCTCGAATGCACTACAATTCTCTTCCTCTCCTTGATACTCTCTAGTCATCATTTCACCTATTTCAGCAAGACAAAACCCATAGGCAGTTGCTTGCTGCAAAAAGATTGTGCAAAGCACAAGAATCCGAACGGAGGATTCCCTAATTGCTGGAAGTTCAACTCTTAGCAGCTCTGCATCTTTAAATGGATCAAGACTCGATATATATTCAACTTCAGACTCTGAAAAAGGTATAGAGGCTTGTGGCCAATGCAACCACTCAAAATATGGATCGTCAAGTGATTCAGGTAAGCAAAATCCATGATCTATGGGAACTAGCTCAGCTTTTCCCGCCGCATAACTCTCTCGCCCTTGCTTCACTAGAATGTTCCCAGCATGTCTATCAAGATTCATCAGTCTAACGTCTAGTATTCCTATATGGTGTGTAGACGAGACAGAGAAGCCTGAAGGGCCCAAATCTCCCGCATCAGAATAGTGATTTACAAAACGTTGAAGTGATGCAATCGTATAAAACGGGGCAAGAACTGGTTCTGAACTATTTACATTAAATTTGACATGAAAAAATTTGACTAATACTGTAGGAGGGACACCGGCAAATCCACCATGGTCAAGGAGATAAGCAGCAGATTCACGCAGACCAGTTTCACCTATCTTGATTGAGCGTTTGATTCCTGGTTGACCAAACATACGGCCACAAAAGCCTTTCGGATTATTGAATGCCAGAGGTTCCTCATCTATGGGCTTTGCGACAGCTATAGGATCTCCATTTCGAGTGCGCAGAACATAGGCCCCCCCAAGACCACTAGAGACTGGCTCCGGATTGACGCCAGAGGCCATAGCTATGGCAACCTCAACAACCATAGTGCGTACTCTTGGTGTGGCATGGCCACCTATGATTTCAATCCTAGCATTGATATCAGATTCATCCTCGACTCTGGAGGAAATAGATAGACATGGGGTTGAGAAGCTTTTGTGGATGTTAGGGAACTCAAATGTATGTTTCAAGGAGTATGTAAGCTTGGATTGGCTGAAGTCGAGCATCGTGTAATCAAGCTGAGTGTAAGACTGGAGTTTGCATCTGGGAGGTCGAGCAAATGGCCTGTACCCATGACCTGGATCAACAGCAACAGCCATCTTGAAGAATGTCATGCATGTGAAAATGGCTACCATACATGCTAAGGGCTGCTTTACAAATGATCCCTAGAGGGTTGGTTTTCCCTGGAGATTAGACATCACGTGTCTGCCACAATAATAGAATACTCAGAGTTCTTCAACTCAATACCAAACAACATCAAGAAATCTGAAGAAAAAAAATAAGAAAAGTTGCTCACAAACACCGTATTGTCCCTCAGAATCATAAAATGGTAAGTTCAGATTGTATCTTGTGTTTGGACTGTCATTTACTTGCATCAATATGCAAAAATTATACAACGCTAGATTGTAATTAAATTAACTAGTTCTAAAATGAATTAAACTTTATTTTGCTTGTTTGAATTCCCAGTCATTAACAACATTGAAATTCAAAAGTTTCTTAATCATTGGTTGTTTATTAATGTCACCGCACAAGCAGTTTATTCAAATGTCATTTCTTCCATTCATCTGAACTAATGGAGGCCTTTCATGATATTATGGCAAATTATTAACATTTTACATGATGAAAACACGAATCCGTGTCAACATTCAGGTAGCACATCATATCTAAAGGTTTGTTTCATTAGGTTCACTTCGATAATAAGATTTAAACAACAAAAGACAAGACAGAAAGGGGAGAGGAACGGCATTAATTTAATCAAAACATACAAAAAGAAATATAAACAAAGAAAAGGCAACCAATATTCTTACTTGAGATTTGCATAAAAAAGGCTGCAAATATCAACAATAAAAACAATGGTGCTAATCTCGACCACCTATGAAACACAAAACAGTTCATAAAAAATTCTTCAGATGAATATGGATGGATCATGGATCATTGAAAGTTCAGAACTTTTATGAATAATTGTTTGAAACATAAGATTGAAAATAATCTTGAGGGGTTGCTCAATTGGTCAGGCCTTGGAATTGCTCCCCCAGTGGTCACCAGTTCGAATCCCCTCAGGACCATCGAGGTGAGTATTCAGCCATACACTTCAGGTCCCGTGGAATTAATCAAGGTGCGCGTAAGCTGGCCGGATATCCACGGTTATAAAAAAAAAACAGAAGATTGAAAATGCACATATCATCCTATTAGTCCCTATCCGGTAAAAATCACCACAATAAGAAAATGATATTAAAAATATATATATTATGCCCTGTTGCTCTTGATTCAATCAAACATTAGAATTTAATCTTCCATAATTTCATAAAACAAGAATAGATCCATTTCTTCTGAAGAAAATCACCACATTACCATTGAAATTTAATTAATTTCTTCAAATTAATAGAAACCACCCTGTGATTGTCCCTTAACGGTGAAGACATAAGCATGCGCAGAGAGGGTGATTAAAGTCAAACGTCCACAATTGTTTTTTTTTCATCGGTAACGTCCACACTTGTTAATTAGTTCAAATAGGAGACATTGCATGATTGACCCCTCTATAATAGCGCGCGCGCGCGTGTGAACTAAGAATCCATATCACAGTTTGGCTTGAAGCCCATTTAGAATGTACAAAAGAAAAACAAAATCCAGAATCATGGAATAATAATAATAAATTATAAATGATACAGTTAAAACAATACTATTTCACAATGTAATGAAGAGAAAACCAGAAATTAGCATAATAAAGAGAAGGATTGTCTCCTCAACCATTGGGTGTATTTCAAAGAAGAATGATCCACATTACAATTTAACATTATGACCAGTTAAATAACCTATGCATACAACGAAAAGTAAAACCCAGAATCAAGAAATAATCACAATGAACACCGTAAAAACAATAAGATTTCACAAGGAGGATAGATACATACCCAAAAATTAGCAAAATGAAGGGAGAAAACGGAAATCACATACCCTGAATACTGGTGAGGCATTCAGGGAGACGGAACGGCAACGGTAGAGCGCGAGAGCGAATTATTCCGTTACCGAGAAACTCCTAAAAAAGACGAAGTCCACCACCCCCTTCTCCTTTTATGCCCTTTCTTTCAATTGAAACCCCCACCCTTCTCTCCCTTATAAATTCCTCTCTCTTTCTACAAACCGGTAAATCCTCTCTCTCTCTCTCTCCCCCTCTCCCCCATCCTCCATTGTGTTCGCTCAATGCTCAACTGTTTTCTATTTATAGTTGATGATTCGTTAATCTTGATAGTTGACACCACACGGGGGAATTTTCCAGGACGTCTTCGAACTTACAAGTTTGTTTCATGTTGGTCATCCGACTTAAGTTTTTGACTGTTTTGTATGTAGATCTCACATTTTTTTTGTTTTGAAATAGTTAGTGGCGGCGAATGTCGTCAATTGTGCCAAATCATAATTTTTTCGGATTGTAAAAAATACAATCGGCTATAGTAACAATAACAAACTCCACGACTAATTTGAAACAAAATATAAGTTAGATAATAAAATTAAAGTATCGATGTCAAAACAGACTTGTAACTTACAACCGAAAGTGTCTAATTCCCAAGTTGGACTGATTTATAATATTAATCGGTCCACATGCACGTAACACACATGAATGTCCACGCATATCAATAGTCAATACAATTCGGAGAGGTCCACGCAATATAAGAGCCGATGCAAGTGAGCATGTTTGATTAAACTTAAAAGTTACTTTTTCTCGAAAATATGTACTTTCAAGAGAAGTTAACTTTTTGAGCTCAGAAACTACATAAATTAGAACAAGAAATCCCTGTAAAACCAATCTCATCTAACACACAGGTTTACTTTCAAGTGACGAGAAGAATGAATAGAACACTATTATTTGGCAGTGAAAATTTACAACTTGTGGAGATTTCAAACAGAAGGCTAAGGTTTTACAATTGCTGATTTTACATCCTTAAATTTACTTAGAAGAGATATCGTACACGACAAAATGACAGCAGGAGACGTAACAGGCCCTTCACCTTTGTGACTTTGACCCGAAAGGCATTTAGACACTGAGTTGTTAATCGATATTTACGCATAAGAAAACATATATTGACTCAATTGCAAGGCTCGCCCTTTTGGCGGCGTTGCTCCCACTTGAGACTTCCATCAGATTGCTCTGTTCATTAGGATAAAATGATACACAGATGAATTCCCAAAGCTTTCAGGCATCATACCCGTGGTAAAATGATTCTTGTTCTGCTGCTATAAATGCAATACGACGAGTAGAAACAGCAAGAGAGCCCATAAATTGTAGGAAAAGATACCTTCAGAAGATGCGAAAATGCACAGCGTATTAATTGCTGTCGCAAATGAGCGTAATAAAATGCAAAATGCAGGATCAAGCTGGACGTGTACATGCTATAGATATCCTCTACTAAATTAAAAGCGCACACACACACACATATGCTGCCATATGGGAACCAATGACTTACCCCTTCCTGCCAAGGTCTTATATTGATCATCATTTCTAACCACGTAATGGGAAATGGGTAGCCGTGAAGAATTCATTTTTAAAATTGTATTAGGAAAAAAGAATGATAGATTCTTATGTTCTTGTGTAACTTGTCAAAGAAACAAATATATACTCACATGGAGATGATGAGGATGAAACTAAGGGCATTACATCTGGAGGCCCTGCAAGGAATTCACTCTTTGATGGGGGCTGAGTACGAGAATATGCGACATTTGGTAATGGGCTTGCAACTGGAACTGGAGGTATTTCAGGTGTCAGAGAATACATGTGCTTGGGTTGTGAAGGAGCTGCTCGAGGCACATAAACCGGCGGTGCAGTTGGTGATGTATGAGAATTCTTATTGGGCTTCGAGGGGAATCTATTTCTGTAACCATAATGAGAATTGGGAGGCTCCGCTACTCGACTCTTCATTGGTGTAGGCGCTGGTGTAGATGCTGGGGAGACTTTACCCATTATAAATCCACTTTTTCCCGTTGCCGGTGCAGGTGAAATACCAGGAGCAACACTGGCATCATGGTGGTGGTGGTGGTGGTGGTGGTGGCGGCGGCGATGGTGGTGATGCTGATGGTGATGGTGGTGGTGATGGTGGTGGTGGCGGTGGTGGTGAGATTCTGGTGGAGAAGCAGGAGATGGAGAGGGAGAGGTACCATTTCCATCACTGCTAACATTTACGGATGAAAGACGAACTTGCTTAACCCGACCAAATACAGTATGATTCAGGCCAAGATTTTCAGTACGAGAACCAGTGATGGTCTGAGCTAACTGCTTTGACCTTGACTTTGAGGGATTAATACCCATTGCCAAGACAACTCGAGACTGAACTGTTGTGGGTGGAGCTACCGTTGTACCTTCGTGATTTGTCAGGCTAATATACAAGTTCTGCATTCCAAAAAAGAAGCAAGAGCATAATTTAAGTGCGTATTTGGGAGTGCTTATGAATTGTGGTCATCATATGATAAATGTGAATAATAAGTGAGTAGTAAGTTGTGAGTCCTACAAAATGTGTGGATTAAAAGTATATTTGATCAGTTTAAATTCAAAATTTAGATTTGCCAAACATGCACTAAAATGTTAAGGTGTTAATTAAAGCATAAGAAGCAGGCAAACAATGTGAAGGTTACGTGACAGATTTAACTAAGATTTAGGCAGTTGGGATATTCGAGAATGATTATGCAACTACAAGGAAAGGTTGAAGAATCACTTGTTCCTTTTCAAAAGGCTAGAGAGGAGACCAACTTGCTACTAAGGCAATTCATTGTGGTCCAAATATGCAAATTTCCCTAATAATTAAAGAGAGAGAAAGGAATAACAGAACCAGACCTCATACGGAGCAAGATGTAAGCCCGACTTCAGTTGGCTCGTAAGTTCGTCGAAATTATATAGTATTTCATCAATGGAGAAGTTCAAGGTAAAGTTGAAAAGGATCTGAATTTTCTGCATAAGAAATGCCTTCTGTTCAGGACTGGCAGTAATTCCTCCTTTGAATTTCAGCACCTCGAAAGAAAATGGTTCGTCGAAAAATGATGTACTTAAATGAAAAAATGATTGGTGTGTAACTAAAGATACAAAGGAGGCTCTTATTAAACTTTGGGTAGTCACATCAGAATCAACAGCAAATACAACCTTTGTTGTGTTTGATCCATCTAATGGTTGTAAAGATAATATTTTCACCTGTCATAAAAATTGACTATATTAAGATTCGGGGAAAATAAGAACGTGATCAAGGTAGAAAGTGGAAAAAAGAGTAATAAATTTAATTGGTAATATGAGAGCCTTAGGAAGTACATTAGTTGTGGAGAAGCTTATTTCATCAAAAATGTCCTCCTGAAGTTGCAAGATATAGTCTTTAAGAAAAGAAGCCGGCTGCTTAAGCATAAAACTTGCCACTATGTTATAACCTGGAGAATATCAAACAAAAAATTACAAAACATAGTAATATAACAAGAGTACGTGAAACAGACTGAGGTTAATCTCAACAGGTAGAAACAGGAAAATGGTGGTCTAGCGTTTCCTTAACTTAAAAGCTAAAGCTTTTCACTACAAGATATCCAAGCTACACTTTTCGTGCAAATACCGTGTGCGTTACAAAAATTGCCTAAACATGAATTCTGACCGGTCCTATAAGACCATCAAAGAGGTCTTCCGTTGCATCGAAAAAAGATAATGAAGTTTGAATCCAAATATTAGCATTTACATCTCTTCTAGACTCCGATGTGAAAGATCTCCAACGACTCCCTGTCAACTTAGTGCATGTTTGTCAAAGTTTATAATTAATTTAATTTGTTAGTTCTACACAACAATGAGACCAAGACCGCTACCCACCCACCACTTTGACCCGAAAGAGCAAGCATTCTGGAGATCAAATCTGCATGGATAATAAGTAGTTAAAAATTATGGAAACTCTTGAAAGTGTAGATAAAAATATAGTTTGACCAACTTATAAGCAATTATAAGATTCGCTAAACATGTCGTTAGTTCAATTTGTACCACGTTGTCTGTTATAGGCCATTAGTTCTGGTGTAAATGTAAATAAAGACTCTGTCCATGTTTGGTGTAAAAATCAAATTAAAATAAAATTCATAAAATATTTGGTTAAAATTTGATAAAATTGTTGGTCTCGTGAAATATGATTAAAATTAATTATTAACTTTAACTTAATTATTCTCACAATTTTAAACCACACCAAACTGGAACTTGATCAAATAGTTTTCACTCTTCTAAAATTTGAGCAACTCACTAATTGTAATTCTTAAATTTACGCCTACCTTTTGTGGAATCAAATAAATCCCCAATACAAAATTTAACTTGTTAGTATGGTATGAGATAAATTTATTTCATACTTCGTCTGCAATATCTTTGAAAGATTTCTAAAAAGGCTATAGATCACACCACCAAGCTCACTATACTCTCGCATCCAGGAAAAACTAATCCTCCTCCAAATATTTGAAAATCCATTAAACCTTAATAGCACTGGCGTTGACAAATATACACTGGTCAGTTTTGATATTCTAGCACAAAACCTCGTACGCAGATTGCTATATCGCTAATCACACTAAATGAATTATCAATACTATCGAACTTAAAGAAGCTGACTCTCTACAAAAACAAAAATTCAACTCAGAAATTGCAAATCATGAATAAGCATAAGTCACCTTTCCTTCTGAAGTTTCCATTTTCCATGCTTTACAAGTTTCCCACATTACATTCCGTCTGATTACCATATGGATAATGCAATCTTTGATTACACACAATCATTTAATCCACAGTTATACTATCAAATAGACGGCAGCTAGACACCAAAGCCTAACGCTGCAGGGGGAAGAGGTCTTTCCCCATCAAAATACAGCACTATTCACATCAATATGCACTATACATAAGTAATATAAACCAGAATTTTGCTAAGAAATGTTGAACTTTAAAAAACAGCTCAAATCATTTCCGAAACCCAAAATCAAACGGCAGAAATTCTAGATTTTTCAACCAAACAAGAAGTATCAAAAATCCCAAAAACCGACAAATATTTGAACCTCGGCCAAAACTTAGATACCAAGTGCACAAATAAAATTAACCAACACATTAGAGATATATACACAGATCTGCAAGTAGCAAACAGTTATGATTATCATACCCAAGGCCTGCAAAAAATTGAAAAATATGAAAATAAAATATTTAATAAAAGAAACCCAACCAACCTTGATAATCCAGATCCAAGTCTTTTCTATCTCCAAAGTGAAAGAATGGCAGCCAAAAAAAAGCAGACAAAAGAACTGCAAAACCGAGTACCAAAACAAAAACACATCTAAAAGTCACCACCTTTTTAAGCCTGATACAATTCAAACAACTCCTATTTCTGTTCCCTGAATTTGGAGTTGTACTCTGAGCATCAAGACTTGTAATTGGCAATGGGTGCTCGCCCTCTACTTTCCCCATTGCATAAATATTCACCAATGTGGATTTTTCTTGCTTTTTCCCACGTGGGTTTTCCTTCTAGTCTCCATTACTGGTATTTTCTCATGGAAAACAGTCCATGGCTGCCCTTTAACTTTTCTTTTTTCTTCTCTTTCTAACTGTAGAGGGAGAGAGAGGGGAATTTCTTTTTGAGTGGTCAAGTGGTGGAGTAATAAAATATTATCTTTTAGGGTTTGAATTTGGGTGGAAGACTTGATTAATTTCTGCATATCAACTGTTTTTTTTTCCTTGGATACAAGATAGACAAGTCTTAACTATGCAATAAATAGTAGTTAAAAATGGAAGTTTCGTTTTACCTGTAAGAAAAATAATTGCCAAAAGGAGAACTTGATCAATCTCTAAAATTAAAAGTAGCTGGAGGTACGACGGAATAAATAAATAAATGGGTAGTTATATTTTTTAATACTCATATTTTAATTATATTAAAGATCATTAACATTTATTCATTATTACTCTTATATCTTTAACCCTTTTCTTTGTCACATTATTATTTTTAACATTTTACTAACCGAAAAATCTTTCCTTAATAAAATAAATGCAAAATATTTAATCGTATTTTTGAGGTATTATTGTTTCTCTTTTTCAAAAATACAATATGCAAATGAGTTTTTTTTTTTTTTACTCTGTATTAAAGAAAAATTTAGAGGGAAATCATAATTAGTAACAATTTGTAATACGGTGAAAAAAATTTGAGACATAAATAATGTGTAAAAATTATGAACATTTCATGTAATTAAAATGTAGCGTAGTTATTAAAAATGAGAGCGTGGACATATTTAGCCTAAATACATATCTATATCAACGTGTCCGTTTGGACAATTTACTATGTTTAAAAAAATTATAAAAAGAGAACGATGCGCTACAAGCTTGAAGTGCGAGATTATAGGATAAAATTTTGCAATCTTAGAGATCTCACAATTTCATTCTTGTTGGATTCTACGCATGTGAGTTATATATTTTTACATGGATCATATCAAAATAAATGATTTCTTAAAACATTAACCATCTTTTTATTTAGTTGTACACAATTTATTCTTTTTAAAATAGCGAATATTTACGTCTATGTCGAACTTTTTAATGTCCAACGAGTCATGGCTATTCAATTTGATTTAAGATTTCTAAAAATCTAATATTATTGATGTGGTCCAACGCTAAATCAAAATAGATACAACATTCATTGATTCGGGAAAAAAAATTAATTTGCACAATTCAATCATTTTTTCTAAAAGAAAAAAAAATCTATAATAAATTGGGACTAAGCAAAGTGAAAAAAATTAAAAAAATTAAAAAATTGCACAATTCAATCATTTTCCACCTGACGTTGCATATGCTTCCAATAAAGTAACCATGGGAAAGGATAGAAAATGGCAATAAATTGGACGAATACAACGCATGACCTGCCCGCCATTCGCGGGGAACTCAATTTAATCTGGCACGGATCTTACGGTGCTTCAAAGAAAAATGTGCATACAAACATTACTTTATCATAATTTTTTGACATTTAGCTGGATTAAAATTAGATTTTTTTAGTATATTTTGATAAAAAAAATGATTAAATGTGTTGTTAAAAAGTTACGAGTCCTATAAAATATATGATTAGAATTAGTTATTGACGTTGACTTATATTAAAATTTGAATTTAATTATTGTTATGATGGAACATATTTATCGTTAAAAAGTGTTTATTTGAACATTATATTCTTAGTTAGTGGGAGATCGAGTTTTTCATATAAATGCAGTTAAATTATCACATACTTATAAGATTTTATTGTTACATCGACAACACTATAACAGAAGTCAACTAGTTTCATTATGATGGTATACTAGCCGTCTGTTATGAAACTTCCAATTCCAATCTTCCTTCAACTAGCAATAGACATTAATGTCGCAATAACAAGAGGTAACGTGATTAGGGTTGGTCGAGAATGACTAGAAATATTTAACTAATTGGGCTACCTAGAGCAATGGAGAAAAAAAATTTGTTAGCTTAATTCGACTAAGCTTGAATGAACTATCTCAAGTGTCAATGCGTAGGAATGACATGCTCATTAGTTGAAATTTAATAAAATCCAGCATTTTTATTAGAAGGGTATTTGAGAAATATATATATAGCTTCAACATCTTTGGATTAAACAAATATGAAACAGTAGAAATTATCTTCTTGTTATCCACCTTTAAAATCTCGAAATTCTTATCTAGTAATTTTCAAAGACTTTTTTGTATTCCGTCACTGTGGAAAGATATACGAACCTTTACATATATACAATTTTTTTTCTTCAATTGGCATTCTGATAGTTTTCGTCCGTACGCGATGTAAACAATTTATTCACTATTATACGATGAAAACATATTTTGTTTTTTCGTATGAATTACAAGGAAAATAACGTTTTTAGAGAAAGTAACTCTGTAACATGCTTTAAAACTAAAATATCCTCATTTCTAATTTTTCCGAGTTATCTCCAACTTTCTCATCTACTTCCTCCTGTTACTTAAAGAATATATCCAACAATTGGTCGATAAAAGCAAGGAAGTAGAAAAAGAAGTTCTCATTAAAAGACGAAAATGGTGCTCCTTTTTTTCAGCCAAAAACAACAAACGGGCTAGAATCCAAGACGAATTGAGCTGGCCTGTTCCGCCAACAAAGAGACTTGATTTAGTCCACTAATTTAGTTGTAGGTCCAAGAAAATCATGAAATGCAGCACGCACGAACGGCTCCAATTCTCTATCCACAGCTGAAAGCCCAATATAAAGGAAAATGGGCTACTCAAGTCCATTGATGGCTTTACTCGAGTTACCGTCACCATAAGCTCTACCAACATAGTGTCAAGGGATATAATTCCACATCAAATATAAATGAAAATATAGACCAATTTATAAGGGTTTGTGTTACTCCTCTTAATAAGGTTGACATTTTAAAATGGAACCTCAAATCTTAACATAGTATCAGAGAATATTAAATTCAAACGAACAATTCGATCTGATTAAGACTCAAAAAAAAATGAGCACGTTGATTTCAAAATTGGTCTGCTCAATCATCTTGTGAAGGCATTTTAAGGAATAAAATTTCACATCGAAAAAAGATAAAAACATAGATCAATTTATAAATATTTGATCTTCTAAAATGGAACTCCAAATATTAACGCATAGTTGATAGAATCCTGGAAATCAACTACACATTGCAAGTCAAGTTGGCCTTCAAGCCACGGTTCGGTACAATTAGAATTGTAATTTTAGTAAATTATGATAAAATTTGAAAAAAAAAAATATGTAGTTGAAAAATTGATAAAAAAAATGTAGGTCTCATAAAATGCGTGGTTGAAAATAAATTTTAAAAAATGAGACAAAACCATAGCTAAATATTCTTCTTATCTTGCTAGATACGTGAATTATGTGAGTGCAATTTCCTACTTGATAATTGATTTAATTTTTAATAAGATTACATATTCGTGCATGATTATACGTTGCAAATTTGAGTGCTAGGTGGCGAATGTCACAAATTATTCACATGATATTGTATTATTGTCTTTAATATATCATAATTTATTTTATTACTATAATGTTCAATGCGCACGCATTGATTGATTTGAAACCTACTTAGTGACGTGCAGAGACTAAAAGAGATTCTTTTTACTTAAAATAATGTAAATTTATAATTTAAATGTGACTTGATTTAACATCATAAACATCTCCCTTTTGTTTCAAATGAGAAGACAAAATATATTTGATTAAAAATGGAAGTTAAAAAAGTGAAAGGGGATAAAAAGAAGATGTAGAAACTTCTTTCTCCGCTTTATACTTTTCTTGATCTAAAAGGATTCTTCAAGGCACAATCCCAATGTTTGCTTTATTATCCATCACCACCTTTACCTTTATCTTTCTATTTTCCTTTTTTTTTTTGGGTTTCTAAATTTAAATTAATTAACCCACGAAATGTTAGAAGAAAAAACTAAACACGGAACAATGATTTACACACATAAATATTTAAGGGTTCGTTAAGAATATTTTGTATCTATCTCACTGTGAAGAGTTTTGATCTATCGAGAAAGGACGTTATGTTAGTGTAGAATCGAGCATCCATCCGTGTAAGAAGGCTCTACCATAGCCACTCTAATGACCCTACATCCAATTCTAGTTGAGAAGCACTTTTTATCCACTTCTCTTTACCGTGTGCCCAAAAGCCTTTTTCGTTGTGACACGACTTAGTTGCAAATGATTTAAACGAATAAATTTTCAAGTGTTTATCATTTTTGTTCTTGCTAATTATCTAACTTTAATTAGGGTACACAGTACACTAGATTGAATGGGAGGCGAGCAGAATCTCGAATAATTTTTTAAAACAGGTGATAACGTGATTGAATTCAAGTCTTTTACTCAGTTAATATCATTTTCACTAAAAGCAACCTAGTTTTTCTTACTTAATCGTGTTCGATTAGTATTTAATTAACCCCCTCGACATATATTAAAATGTTCTCATTGTTACAAATTACAAATGTTGAATTCATATAATTAACTATAAATTTATTAAAAATAAGAATTAGATTAAAAATCAATTGTGTTTCTAACGATGAGGGTTCAGATAAAAGAGTTTGGGAAGATAAAGTAAAAGTGATTCCTAATCATTTATGATCACCTTTGATTAAAGTAATAAATCCGACACTTGCTTGAGGTGGGGCTGTGTGCACACGTGCGTGCGCTTAGATTAGCCGTGTCGTTCTCACTCGTTAAAGTAGATGTTGAAATGCACTCTATAGTTTGAACAATTATTACTCGTTTGACATGATTTTCGTTTTTTAGAAGAGATTTATAATAAAGTTATTTTAGATCGGTTTTTTTCTAAAAAAAATTCTTACCAGATAACACACGTTCAAAAAATTATTTGAAAGTATTCAAGAAATAAATTCTTAATTTGAAGAATAAATTGTTACCTTTCAAAATACTTGTCAAAATGAACGTATCATGATTCTCTATTGATATCCAAATTTGGTCCCAAACAATTTCTTCCATTAAGTAGACGCCGAAAGCAAGCAAGATCCAACATAGTTTTCATAATTATCTGACGAAACCAAGATTTATTGATGTGAGCCATTTCACTAAATGACTCGAAAAGCTATCGTATCTTTTGGATTGAGAGTGCTATTGACTTTGACTTGGTCATGCCCATTTGTGGCATGTTTAATTATACCTTATTTTCTTAATTTTGTTTGAATTTAACATACTAAACTTGACGATTATAAAATGTTGATCGTGCTGACATAATAGCATAGTAGGCGAGGGATTTTCCTTGTGTTGCGTAGTTGATGGAAATCATTATGAAATACGTTTTTGAATATGAAATCGATATGAATTATCTTATCGCACGTTGAAAAGTCAAATGACTTACATTTATACGACTAAACTAATTACAGATTAAAGGGAAAAAAATACGTCATGCTGCTCTACCAAGTATATGAAACAAACAACTTGAACTATCCTATCCTATAATATTTGCCTAACTTTCCATATTCCAATAAAATTGCATCCATCATAGATTTTTATTTTTTATTTATCTCTTTTAACGACGAGAGAATGAATCGTAACAAAATAAAAATAGATTACCATAATGGCCAGTTACAAATTCACCTGCTAAATGAAATAAAAAAAAATAGGTTACAAAGAGAAAAATAAATGATAATCCACTTTTAATCATAATTAGTAACATACTGTAGTAATTAAGAGAACTCCCAATTGAATTAAATTTTATTTTTCTCTCCCTATTTTCAACCACACAATCTTCCATAAAATAATATTAGACGTAAATCGAAATTTTTTCTTATTTTTAAACCAAATATTTTTCAAAAATTACTATTTCACCTATTAAAATTTAAATAATGGGGCGAACCGGGGCTAAATGTCGATATTGGTCAACATCTTCTGGAAATAAACAGACCAGAATTTAATAGCTGACAATGGACAGGGATGAAATGTTTGGTTTGAACGAGCAACAGAGATTTTGATTTATTTTAATTCACTATTTTTGTGTGGTACATTATTCTTTTGCATTTATGAGCTCTGACTTAGAAATTTTATTACTCGATCGTTCCACAAAAATAAACTTACTTTTATTTTTACACATATTAAGAAAAAAAATATAATTAATGTAGTTAGAAATATAATTTTTTCTTATATTTTTCTAATGACTCCTGCATTAAATAATAGTTTAATTACGAGTTATTTATATTTGTTGATAAAGGAACGGATAAATTTTGTTTACAATATCTGAATGATCAAATTAATCCTCAATTTTTTTATAATAAATTCATAATCAGTCTGCAGTTGCAAAAAATGTCTAGATTGAATATTTTTGTAACCTAGAATAATAATATTAAGATAGCAAGTAAAAATAAAAATACAGGACAAATGACAAAACTGAGAATTCAACTTGTTAATACTTAACGCCGTTATAACAGAATAATTAATGCCAAAATCAAAATTCTTCACCAAAAAAGGGGAATCTGAGACCCTAACGTCATGCTACAGTCATGATAACGTTATGCTAGCTAGCACTTTATTTGAAAATTCAAATGAAATTAGCCCCCTTCCCTTATTTATCTTCTATATACATAAAAACTTAGGATTTGGCTTTACTACCGTCTCCGATAGTAATCCGGAGTATGGGACCCCCGAATATCACCAATCCTTTTATTATATTTTAACCATATTTAATTAATCAAACAAAGCACGATATTTTAATCAGGATTCCTCCCGTCCACTTCAAAAATACTTGATCGGACTGGATGGAAATGGATATGCAACCCTATAGCATCCCTATTCCTGAACATAGAGCATGTTCGTACTTCATTTTATTTTAAAAATGCATTTTGAAATAGTAGATTGATGGAGAATGTATGGTTAAAAAGTAAGAAAAAATTTTGAATTTGCGTGTAATATTATTTTATTGAAAATAAGAGAAAAAATATATTTTGAAAATAATTAGATTAAACAAGGGTAATATTATTCTTTGCATTAATTCCATCACAATTATTTATATTTTCATTTTCTCATGATCTTAGTCCATATAAAAGGAAACTAATTATTGGATGCTGAAATTATGCATTAAACCCTTTTTTCAAACAAAGGCAGTGGCATAATATCACGCAAATGTATTTACTTGACAACATATATTGTAATTGACTAAAGAAACCAATATATGGACAATTTGTCTAATTTTGAGATTCTTAGTTTAACTAATGTATTTCGTTTTTTGTAGAGACCGTCATAGGTCTAGTAAGAATGTTCCTTTGGATAAAAAATGAAAGGATTCACAATAATCTCTATTAGTAAAAAATGTTATTATTTTTCATTTAAAAAAAAACTCAATTTACCTCACGTTTGATGTAGGGCGGTCAATTTGGCTTGTTGGACAACCCTTAGTTTAACCCAGAAAAGTTTGAGCCGGCCAGAGTCGAGCCTCATTTTTTGGCATCAACCCGAGCCTATGAAGACGACCTGTGTTAGCTGCCTGCATAAAACGCGGGTAGTCAAACAAAAGGCAACAACACGACTACCTGAAATAGGCAGTGAAGCTGCATGTAGGCAGCTTAGCTTCCTTTACACGAAAAAAAAATACCAACCCCTCAACTCAATAAGGCCCAAGTCGAAAGCCTAAACCGAGCAAAATTTTTCAATCCAGCTTTCGATAGGCTCGGGCAAAAAAAAAAAAAAACTCAAGGCCATTTTTTACTCGAGTCATGTCTAAGCCATGAGTTTTGGGTTGTTTCGTTTATTTTGAGAAACTAGAATTTTGAATAGTGATTTTTTGTAGAATGAGTGGTAAAAAGGTAAAAAATATTTAAAATTTATGTGCATGATATTTTATTGAATAAATATGTGATTAAAAATGAATATGATAATTAAAGAATATTGAAATAATAATTGTCAAATCGAGGTTAATTAGTTCCATAACTAGTTGAGAAATGAAATATTTGAGG
>CAIGRP010122002.1:0-11195 GCA_903798385.1 Fraxinus cuspidata
GAGGAGTTATACTAGAATTTTCTAATTTCCAACTATTTTACAATTGAATTAAAATATTTACCGTGTGTGCGTCAAGGAGCTTAGATAAAGCTGCAGTCCTTAACACCCGGGTTCGAATCCCCCCTTAACAAATTTATTGCAAAATAACCTTTTAGCTTACAATTTTTATTAAAATCAATAGAATGGGAGGGGGGATTCGAACCCATGAGCCCCCCTTTGGATTATTAAACCTTGACCATTGAGACACCCCTTGAATTTGGTATTAAATTTATTAGACTAATATATATTATGTTTTGACTGTTTTAATGCAATTGCATAATTTTGAACCCATGCTCTTCAAATTATATATAAAATTTGGCCACAATATCATTGGTGAATATTATTAATTTGTACAACAAAATTATATATGTTTAGTTTGAATAAAATAATAGACCATTGTGGCACTACATTGCTTTTGTTACTAAATTTAATAGAATAATATATATTACATTTTAGTTGCTTTAATGCAATTGTAAAAATTCTAATCCATGCTCTTCCTTTGAATTATATAAAACTTGGCCACAATATCTTTAGTTTGAATAAAATAATTGTTATATTTAAATTTTTGACCTTGTTTGATTCTTTTTTTTTGCAAAATTTCTCTCTTCTTTTCAAAAACATATTTTTCACTAAAATAATATTATATGTAAATTCAAAAATTTTCCTTATTTTTAGTCGCACATTCTCCATCAAATCACTATTCCAAAATGTCTTTTTTGCAAAAAATAAAATAAAATAAGCATCAAATGGGGCTCTTAATATTTTATTGTTGCCAACGGTCGACAGTCAACGGCCGTCCGTACTGACTCAAAATCCTAGATTTGCCACTGATGGCGCGTGAGGATATCATACCAATCACCGAATGAAATGCTGGAGAGGAGAGAGGAAGTGCGAGAAGAAGATCTACAATTTTGTTTTTCTCTAATTTGGTTTTAACTTATTTTAATGTAGTAAATTGAAAGTTACAATTATGCCCTTGACAAAAAATATAAAAAATGTGGTCAAATTCAGTTTCTTGATCAACTAACAGACATTTGGATGTAATTCATCTATTGGGACTTCAACCGCAATGTTTTGAAAGGTTAGGGGCGACGATTGCAACGAATGAAATGTCGGGGAAAAGTATGCAACTATTTGAAAGGTTTGGGGCATCTGCTACAATTATCCCTTAAAAGAATATCATCAAACCATTCTCTTGTTTGAAGAGGTAACAAAGATGGTGACTTTTCTAAACCCTATATTTGAAAGGTTTGTAGCATCTGCTGCAATTATCCCTTAAAAGAATAACGTCGAACCTTTCTCTTGTTTGAAGAGGTAAGAAAGATGGTGACTTTTCTAAACCCTCTATAGAACTTGTAGTAAGCTAGATGAATTGAACTGAACAATTTTTATCCCGTATTTCTCATCATTAATTCTATTTAATCATATTGAATGTTGTAGTCGATAAGCTTGAGAAATAGGGATGGTCAGATGGAGCCATGAAATTATTCCGAGTTACCAGTTTGAGTACCAACGGGAGGTTTTGTCTGTCATTGAGATGATTTGGGAGTGGGTTGTATAGGGGAGAACCTTCTTTCCACGCCTTTATTCTTTACTTTCGTTTGATTTTGGGTTGATATGGGGGTCGTAGGTTATGTGTGATTATTTTAAATTAGTTTTGGTTTAGGTCATTTTTAGTTGGCCATTTTGAGAGAGTTCGTTTTTGTAGACGAAATTACATCTATGCCTATTTTTTTAACTTTAATGATCAGACTTCGAGTTTATTATTTCACAAATTAAGTTATAATTGAATTATCTAATATTAAATCTATAATACATTACAAATCAGGTTATGTTACAATTTCTCTTTCTACTCTCTCTACAAATCAAGCCACTCCATGTCTCCACCTCCGTCGACGAGTAATTGGGCTTGCCTTCGGTCGTCACCAATGAGCCCATTTCGTACCTTATATGGGAGCAAATTGTGATTTTGTGCACTGGAGCATTAGATGTTAGATCAGACGCACGTCCTCTCTGTAAATTAGGCTACTCCATGTCTCCACCCTCGTCAATGACCATGCCAACAAGTAGCTGGGCATGTTTTCGATCGTCGCCAATGAGCCCATTTTGAACCTTATATAGGAGTTTGTGCACTAGATCGGTTGGATGTTAGATCAGACTGGTTGGGAGTGGATGGTTAGGACTGTGGGGGTGGTATGGGGTTTGAGGTGAAAGTGGGGTTAGGGCTTGAGTAGGAAGTGGTGACTGTTAGAGTCGATGGTAGAGATTGTATTGTAGTAGCGGTGGCATTGCAGGGGCGACGGCTATGAATTTGGAGGTTGTTGGAGGGAAATAAAATCATATAAACGGCATGTGTGAGAGAGCTTAGAACATGAGCTCCAATTCTCAAAATGGGGGTCTGTTTTTGGAGTAAAATACTAACAGAGTATGTAGCAAGAATGTATGCTTGGTATTTTACTCCCAAAACCGACCCACTTTTTGAGAATTGGAGGTTCACGTTCTAAGATTCCTCACACCCTAAATCATTCCTCTAGCGGACTTCGCCATTTAACCAACATTTTGTCCAAGTGTGTTGAGATTTAGCTTACGTGAACGTGAGAGATTTTGGGATCTGTTGACCATATCATTAATACAATTTTTGGAGTCAACATAGTTTATAAGACAAATTCAAGTATAACTGTTCAATGTGAAATCTTTACTAAGAAATCAATCAGAAAAGTTATTGGAATATTAATATTACCCACTTCGAAAAAAATCCCAGAAACGAATTTATCTCACCGTCGGTATTGATTATTCTATCAGCGTTTTTGATGTTACCACACCACAGGACCTCAATTTTCTGAATTTGAATGCGCATATTTCCAGCAATTTCTACTAATTCCTCCATTTCAAATCTCTTTCATGATTTTAGTTACATATGTAATTAAGGGAAGCTTATGTTACATTACTTTCGATGTTTTCAATCAGTTATGTATTAATTTAATGTAATAGTTAAATATGAAATTCTTTTGTATATGTAGGGTATATATGATTTTTTTCCCAATTTTAAAAGGAGTGGTCCGAAGTTCAATGCAAGCACTTTAATTAGATCTTATTGGGTTCCGTCCCGTTGAGGAGCAATATTATTTAGGTGGAAATTACATTAGACCGGGTGTTTAAAGACCTCACTTCAAAAATCAGATATGAAGTATATTTAATCAAAATTTAGGTAAAAATTTAATATTTTAATATTAATAATTATATTACAAATCCAACACCCACCAAAACACTCACCTCACCTACTTTCAAACCCTAAATCATTTTAATCATCTCTCTCAACGAAGTCGGAATCCTCCCACTCTCCCTTTCAAAGAAGCCGGAATCTCTTCTCTCACTATCCTCAATGAGATCCATCAGTATCGCGGTGAGCGTTAGTGCCGCTACAGTAACAGCGCTGCGTGCGACTCCGAGCCCTAGTCGACATCGCTGTGACGACCATGTGCGTGTTGCTCTGCACGCCATAGTCACTGCTATAGCGACGGCGATATGGATGTGGTTTTGGGGACGGTGACAACGTAGGTGTGGTATTTCTTCCCTCCGATATGTATGGGATGACTCTGCGCTGCTCTGAGAGCTACAGTCGTTGCTGCAGCGACGGTGACATGATGTTTCCTCCCTTCAATCTGTTGTGGGTTGTTTTGGGCGTTGGCGGTAAGGTGGTGGTGGTGTGTTGGTGGTGAAAATCTGGAGTTTTTTAGGGTAATTTGTAATGGTTTGCAAGTTGTGGCGGTGGTGGTGGTGTTGTGGTGTTGGTGGGGTGGTGGTGGTGGAGGGATAGCATTTGTGACCAATTATTTGGTTAATTTGTGACCAAGTATTGGTGGTGAATCGGGATCGAGAGTGAGGTGTTTGGTGTATGTGACTAACTATTTGGTTTATTGTGACTAACCATTAAACTGTGACCTTAAAATTCGATAATTTGTGACTAAAAAATAATTTGTGATCAGCAAATTTGAATATATGTGATCGATAGATAAACTGTGGCCTATAATTTTTTGATCTGTGACCAATGAAATAAACTGTGACATATTTTTTTTGATTTGTGACCTCGAAATAATTTGTGACCAATTAATTTAATAATATGTGACCAGTGAATAAGTTGTAACCTATAATTATATATATGTGACCATTAATTGTATAATTGTGAATTTATTATATTTAAATAATTATTATATTTAATTTATTAACTAAAAGTTTTACATTTTTAAAGGTTAATATCTGATTTTTGCAATTATGAAACTTAATGCCTGATTTGTGAACTCTTCCCATTATTTAGTCCCACTAGAATTATAACTTCAGTCTACGCGGCGCTACCGTTACATTAAATGATAAATGAAATTATTATAACTTCAATCTTGCGTAGCGTAGACTGAGGTTATCACTCCAATAAGACTAAATAACATTATCCGAAAAGAGAAAGATTGATCAATTTTGGGAGGGGAGAAACTCCACTAATTTTAATAAGAAAATTGCAAACAAAAAAAATATGTCAATAGTCCCTAACTAAAACATGAATAAAGTTTATGAATTAATGGAAATAAAGTAACAAACAATATAAAATGTAATTGGCAGCTAACTGCATCATCCTTCTTGATTGGAGAAGATTCGCTATAATAGTGCATCTTATCGAGGATGCTACTTGTATTACAATATAATTAAATGCACATTTGGTTGAAACACAGAGCTATTATTATAGGCAAATGCTAAACAAAAACCTGTCATGATCAAGTCAAGTTGTAAAGAGCAAAAACAGAAGCTTTATGAACCCTTTCCCTGGCCATCTCATTTCTTCTCCATCTACCTTTCCAACCAATACAAAAGAAGCATAACTATCATCTCGATACTGTTTATTTCAAGCATGTTCGTTAAGCAATATTAAACAGTTCGGGATAGTAATGACAATGGCCAAAATTATAACCTTTTGGTGTACCGTCTACTTTGTCAAACGAGTCATTCTTATTTTAGAAGATTACACATGTAAAGACCTATTGCAAACTTCCTCTGGCTAAGAAATGTAATGTAGTGAAAGGTCATTTTCATGTGAAGCGTGCTGATAGAATACAAAGAGAAAGGGAACCTGAAAAATGTGGTGGGGAGTGCCTTCCAGAAGCAAAAATTGTTCAAGTGCAGAATCAAGAATGGACATCAGGGACATACTCAAGATGAAGCTCGAAACAATTAAGGAAATACCAGAAATAACAGAGAAAAATGGAGTTCTCACAAAGCATAGGAGCGTGTTGAAGAAAGTAAAGAAGATTCATTTGAAGGTGAAGATGGGACAGCTTTTTACATCTCAATTGATCCTTAAAGAATCTTATGTGTTATTCATGAAAGGGTTATCCTCCAAAGGTGGCTTGAGTGGACTTCCTCGATATGATTGTCGATTCAAAAGCTGAATATCACTCTAGTAGTTCACATATAGATTGTGTGCAGGGAAAGTTGGCATCTGTATTTTTTAACATTCGTCTAAATCCTAATGCGTAAATGTTTTAAGTTCGTGTTTGATACAAAATACTGAGAGGAAAAGAGCTATTAGAATCTGACTATTATTAGAGTCCATAAATAATCTCATTTATTTTGTACCTTTTTTTGGCTCTGTATCAGTGATTTCGTAAGCATATTTCTGTTAGTTTTTGAACTTTATTCGTGAAAGATTGGTTGATATGAAATCAAATCGAAGAACTGGTCTTGGTATACTTGAGGGCAACAGGACTAGAAGTTCTTACTTGATAATCTATTTTCAAGAATCTTAGGGGCTGTTCTTTTTGTGTTTCAGTTTTGTATTTTGAGTTTTGAATTCATTTTGTGTTTTGTGTTTTGAGTGTCCATTTTGAGATTTTTGAAAATGTGTTCTTTTTGCCATTTTGAAAAATTGTTTTGAAAACGTCCAAAACGCGTTTTGAAAATTTTGACTTGATTATAACTGAAAACACCCAAAACGACAAATTTGTCGTTTTGGGTTTTCTTTATAAATTTTTCACTTGTTTTCAAAAACGCGTTTTCGAAAACGGGAAAGAGAACGCGTTTTCACTGTTTTGGAAAATCGAAAACAGAAAACGGCTTGAAAATGNCACTTGTTTTCAAAAACGAGTTTTCGAAAACGGGAAAGAGAACGCGTTTTCACTGTTTTGGAAAATCGAAAACAGAAAACGGCTTGAAAATGGTAAAGAGAACGGGGCCTTAGATTCTCTAATCGCATTGGCACATCAGGAATAGTTTCTAATTACAAGTCATATGGCAGGAATCCACGGTATGTTGTAGATTAAAAGATGTTGGATTTTAAATTCAAGATAATAGAAAAGTAATATTGAGAAATCAACACAAGTATTTAACTTGGTTCTGCGATGTTCATAGATTTTTATTTAATATGAATAATGTGCGTTAGGGTTTAATTAACCCAAATAACGCCCAAACAATATAAAGAACAGAATATACGCAGTGCAGAAACGAAAATAACAACAGAGGATTATTCACCCAGTTCGGCAATGCCTAATCTGGGGGGGCTCAGAGGTAAATTAAGTCCATCACTATGCAAGAACCATCAAGAGAGAGTGGATAATTAGTACACAATCAAGACTCAGAATAGGACCACTTCTAAATGATCATCGATCCACAAACGGATCTCCCAAATCACCTATTCAACACGAGAATCAAAAAACTCACAGCCTAACTAGTGCAGATTTACCGGTTTCATTTGGAGTTCAAATGAAACCTAAAACTCTAAATACTACACAACAATACAAAATGAAACCTAAAACTCTGAATACTACACAACAATACACAAGATTATAGGCTCGGTAGAAGAAAAAAAACAACACAAAACCATGATCTAAACAACTCAAGAAATGGAAGAAAAACCCTCAAAGAATCATTGTGTCGCCTTTGCTAGAAAGAAAAATGAAAAACTTGTAAACCAAAGGCCAAAGGGAAAATAATGACGGTACAGTAGCCAAAAGGAGTTTTTATACTTCAATCGTCAGTCTTAGATCAAATCCAACGAGTTTTTATACTTCAATCGTCAGTCTTAGATCAAATCCAACGGCCCAAGTAAGTTTCAATCAAAAGCAGATCCAGGTGGTGTTAAATGGGTCAATAGAATCACGCCAAGCGGACAGGCCATCAAAAACGCATTTTCACTTATAAAACCGGGTTTAAGAACCACAACCACGATAGAGTTACATTATTAGTATTTATACTAATACTAACTCAAGCTCATACAAAACTTTAGGTCCCATACAAGAAAAATACACATGTACCGTACCGCAGGGCGTTGTCCTCACACCCCCAACCTATTCAACGTTCCTGACAAACAAATAGTAAATTAAACCCACAAGGCCCCTGCTCCAGCATCAGCCTTTTTGATCCAATAAACTTGTATTCCACTCTATATGAGCCACGTATACAACAAAAGATTATAACTAATATGGTATGTTGTAGCTGGGAAGGATATAGTTTCTTTAGATCTCTAATAAACTGAATGACACATTAATAAAAGAATTCATATAGCCGACCCAAGTAAATTGGGATCAAGTGCTAATTTGACAATGTTGTCATCTGGTTTTGTCACCGCTGACGATGGCCTGGAACCAAGCATTTTCTGTCACAAAATACAGCAAGTTCAAAGCTTTATGGTGACTCTGGTAAATATTTCCGCAGAATTTGCTTTGACAACGTTCTTTGATAGTATTTCGTGCTCTACATTGCTCAAGTATAATAATCTCACCAAAAAAAAATGAGAAAATCAGTTTAAGAAAGAATCAGAAAAAAAAAATGCTCAAATTAATTCTCAAGAATTCTAGTACAAAAGAAACAGAATTCTTTCTTCCATTGACCGATTAAAGAAACACAGGAAGGCCCCATTGGCATGAGAAGGTAGTTGCACGGTACGCTTCATCCATCTTAATCTGTTTAACAAAATCATCATAGATTCTAGCGATCTTTTTTGATAATCTAAGAGAAATAAAAAATGGCTTCAAGCTCAATTTTCTCGACCTTGATAGCCTCAGACCTCCAAGTCTTCCATTTATTTTCTTCATCCAGCAGAGTTTAGGCCTAGCTGCCTTCTTATCAAAGCTAGCAAGCCTCTCATATCTTCCTCTCCGGCACCTCTCAAACATGACAAGTTAACAACTATAAAGTGAATGAGACCGAGACAGAAATGCTAAAAAGTCACATCAATCAAAACGTCGGAGAAATGGTCTCAAAGAATCGAGAAAATGTCACAGATATATTTAACAGAGGTATATCTGAAGGAAGATTGAAGAATGTGCAGGGAGATAGATGCTACATTAAGTTTATATAGAGAGTAGGAAAAGAAAGATTCAAAAGAGAGAGCAGTTTGAGCACATGTATAATCTCTTTCACATGGTATTATTACAGACATATCTACTATAGTTTGATTCATAGATGATGACAAGGCATGTGCAATAATTCATAATATTCAGAGGATATGATTCTTGAAGAGAAGAAATGTGTTTGTGGTAGATATAAAAGAAGAAAAATCCTACTTTTTTATAAGTTTGACAGATATTAGAAATACTTAATCCAATATGGTAGATGTTAGTCAAGTTGAGGAATATTTGGTCCAAACTGTCCAGATTGAAGAAAACAACTTTTAATTGTAGTTTTAACTACATGGGATCCTTACTAAACCTAGTTAGGGCCCGTCTAGCAAGACTTTTGAAAAGCCAAAAACTGCTTCTGAAACTAAGTTACTGCTCTTCAACATGTTTGAATATTTTTCTGAAAGTACTTTGTTTGATTAAATGACAAGAAGCTTTTTTTGTATAAAATAGAAGTCCTGCCAAATACGACATTAATATTTGTCATTCGTTTGTATTTGGCATTTGATCACAACTCACATGATTGCTCAATCAAGACTAATATAGAATGTAGATGGTGGTGGCTTTGTTAAATAATGATGCATGTTAGTTTGGCATTTTATGGACAAATAGAGGGAATATGTTGAACTGTTTTTTGCAGGTCCAGTTTTACATAATAATGGACTGTCTGAAAGTAATTTTTGTACATTTTTAATGGAATTTTCTTCATTCTATGCTGCAGTTTGCATTCAAATCCCAATTGTTTTCGATTCAACAGTGAACCTAGTAAAGATGGATAATATTACTTGTAATATAATTTCAAGAAAACTAGCCCAAAGAAGGCTTCTCGACCGGTGCTTTAGATCTGTAGACTATAAATGTCATCAATGGAAATTGAATTTGCAGTCATTGTCATAGGAAATAATCTTTATGAGAGGAAGATGCACTCTAAAGAACTTCCTACCTTTAAAATTGACATTATTTCCATAAAACAAGTACATTTAACTTTGTTGATACCCAGAAATGAGTCAATAGATGTCGGGCCCACTAACGTCAGGTCAAGCACGATTCCGATGCGTTTCTACCGGAAAGCTGGCGATAATAAGAAAGAAATAAACGCGGGAGGTGCTTTGTGGCGAGAGACCAAAAATGTTTGGGCTCCGACAAGTGGAACTGAAGCAACCGCACTAACAACGATTGCCGGAGGAAAATCGAACTAGTTCACGTAATCCAAAAATAGGAATATGTGGAAGGATAGATGAAATGTGTAATATATCTCCTTTTAGAATTCAAAATGTCTTTTGTTGAAATACGAATGTTAATCCCTTTCTCAATCCTCTAACCCCCTCCTAATTATAAAGATGACATATTTATACAATCTTAGCAGACGTGGTGACCGTTTGATCTGAACAACGTGGCCTCATCTCCCTTACTAAGACTTCACATCATCGTCTATTCATATAATAAATGTATTGACAAAAGTTCCACCACCCTGTATAATAGGTTAGCAGACTGTAAACCTCAGCATCTTGAATATCAGATGATCCTGAGAGCCTCAGATACGTTATAGAAGGTGGCCCCATAAAGGGTATAGCCTCGGCGCTTATATACTTCTTCGCCAACGTGACATTCGTGCTTCGACGAATGGTTCTCTTCTTCGAGTACCTCGGCGATACAATGAATACCTTCAGTATGTCATCCTTACGTCGCCCTTGGGAGTTTCCTGCCATGTCACGTCTTGTGGGTCTGCTTGACACGGGGGATATTTCTACTTGGCAGGATTGTGGAGCCACGTGACACCTTTTGTGGAGCCTCGGATTAGAGACGTAACAAACTTCTTTTTTTCTTTGTTACCAGCTGCATTTCCAGTTCTCTAAATGGCATTTGTAGTGGCTTTCAATCTCCAGACGAGAATTTTCTAAGATAATACTTTCTTTGTGATAAAGTTTTTCTTTACCTTTTTGGTACTCATCTTGACATCAATGTAAAAACTACACATTGTTTCTTTGATATGTTATGTTATAGTACCTTTTTTAAACTGTTGCTATTTTATTTTATTTTTAACTTTAAATTGTGATTTAAAGTATCACTTCATTTGCCTCGACAACTTAAAAATCCTAGCTTCGCTCCTAAGTCTTGATATCTCGAATAGAAACTCGTAAGTCTCCCAATCTCCAAGGCATGGAGAAATAGGAGGGTTGGAGGGGGGGATTTTTTGGTGGATGATGGGTGTCAATATCATTTTGTCTAAAATTAATTAGCTTCGCCATTTTTTTGCCTTTTCTCTTCAATTTGATCCTTCTCCCAAGGCAAATTCTACCATCAAGAAAACACTAAGGACCATTTGGTAGGATTTTCGAAAAATTAAAAAATTATTTTTTGAACCTGCTTTCATAATTTTCTGGAAGTAACTTATCCGATTAGAAGAGCTTTTAGAGAAAACTAGCATAATATAACTTTCTCAAGAAACCCTTCTACGATATGCAGAAGCAAATACAGAAATCCTTTCAAACGAGCCCTCTCATGCCAAGTTTACAACCAAGAGAATTTCATATTGATCACGTGTTATATTCTTCCTTTTGCGTCTGTCCCTTCTTATATACAATGTAAGGTATATTATTAGAAGTAAAGTCTGTTGGAAATGAGTCAATAAATGGGTCAACTTTAAGTCCAATTTTGAGTGGGATCCTACGTCGATTTTAACGGGACCAAGCATATTCACGTTCTACTCCGCGAGGTGATCAACGTGATATATTTATTTATTGAAAACCATTTAGAATTGAATAAAATATTTAA
>CAIGRP010122010.1:0-11625 GCA_903798385.1 Fraxinus cuspidata
ATATGTGGTCGTGATTTGTTTACATGTATAAACATAAAAATCTCGTGTTCACAAAAGTGTCATGATTTTAGGAGAGTACAAGTTAGAATGATGATAAATTGAGCGCAAGTAATTTGGTCTATTTTAATTGTTAATGGTTCTAAAGGGAAAATTGCAACCACGGTACCAAATATTTCATTTAGATGCAGACTTTGTCCAAATCATTCATTTTGTGCCATCCACGGTATAAAACATTTAAAAAAATCGCACATGAAATCCGAATGGATGGAAGCCGTTAATTGACTCAAAAAATTGACTTTCATCAATTTCAAATGGAGTAAAATAATAATTTCGAATTAAAATAAAACAAAAAACAAGATATTAAAAACCAAACCTAAAATCTCCCTACTCCCCTCCCCAAAACCAAACACTAAAATACAGCAGCACCACTGGCCAAAAGCTCCCCTACTCCACCCCATTAACGCCAGCCAAAACATAGTTTGAAATTTTGTAGGTGAAAGGCTATTGAAATGTGGGAAGAATTACAAATTGCGATGGATGAAATAATTGTTAGAAGATTGCTATTTTCACATTTTTGTTCGGTTTAAAAAATTGGAAATGACGATGATGGGCGGTTGAGTGGTGGAAATTTTGATAGAGGAGTTTTGGAATTTCTTGATGGGTTTGATAATAGTGGTGGAAATTTTGATGAGTTTTTTGAGTGGTGCCGGCATATGTGTTGGCGTTAGGTAGTTTGGTGGTGTGGCTAGATTTACCTTGGGTTTCTCTTGGATAAATTCTTGTGTTTTTCTTGGAATTCAATTTAGCCTATTTTTCTACACAGATTTCTTGAGAAGTAGACTCCATTAATGGCTGATTTTCCATTTCTTGGGCTTTTATTTTATGCCCGCTCTAAGAAACTTAAGGGAAATGATAATTTATATTCTTCCTTCAGCCATATTTAGAATCTGCTCTTGATAAGGTATGTTGGTGGAGTCTTCTTCTTACTTTTTTTAAAGCCTTTTCACTAAATCCTTCACCATTTTTGGCTTACTTTTGATTGTTACAAGAAGTGACTTCCTGCATCTGAATTGTAAATCTGAACTCTACAAGAACCATCGACGTTGGTGTTATTGACGACCGTGCCTGCGTTAGGTAGCTTTGAGGTGACGATAACTGATTTTCAGGGGTGGGCGTAGGGTGTGGGGGTGGGGATGGATAACTTCTTGATTTTATTTTAATTCAAAATTACTATTTTACCCCTCAAAATCAATTTTTTTGAGTCAATTAACGGTTAAACTAACGATTTTAATCCATTCGGACTTCAAGTGCGATTTTTTTTAAATGTTCGGTACCATAGGTAACATAAATGAAAGGTTTGGACAAAATCTGCAGCTAAATGAAATGTTTGATACCGTGACTGTAATTTTCCCTAACCTAAAATTTGCTTCAAATCTTTGAGTAAAATTAGCAATGAATTGAATAGAGTGACAAAAAATAAACTATGTAATTGATCTCAAATTTAACATTTTGTTAAAGAATAAAATTGAAATTTTAAAATAATTGAAACTTAGACTATTTTTAGATAGAAAAATATTTTTATTCATAACTTTACATCAATGAATCGAATAATAATTATTTCGTAATTAAATATATTTCTATTCTATTTACATTTTTTTGTTCTCGTTGTGAATATAATCCAAGACAATTTTAAGGAACCTGTTTTTATTAATCTTGCTTTGAACTAAAGTACAAAACACAACATTTGATTGACATGGAAAAAAAAAATGTTTTTAAGCCAAATAGCAGCCTTGAATGCTGGAAGCTTGGAAGATAAATAAATAATAGGTTTCGAATACAAATGATGATTTAATTTAATACCCCATACAAATGTTCCTAATGCATTTTTTTAAAATTTAATTAGTAGTTATTTTTATGATTATTGACTTGCTTACCATGTTTAGTTGGTGTTTGGTGGGGATTAAAATTGAATTTTTAGTATATTGTGATATAAATTTTTGAAATGTGTGGTTGAAAAGTTATAGAATCCATGAAAGATGTGGTTAATATTGATTGTTTGACTTTGACTTATATTAAAATTTGATTTCAATCTGAAACAAAAAAAAAGCCTTAATTAAACTAAAAAGAATGATAAAAATTTAAGTCAAAGTTAATATTTAATTCTGATAACACATTTCAAGGAATTCACAACTTTTATTAACTTTACAATTACACATTTTTATCAACTTTTATTAAATATATCAAAAATTGATTTTTAGCATATCCAAACTAGACTAAAAGGTTGTTAGACACCATTTTTAATGAATCAAATATTGTTTCTATTCATACGATGCATGGAACTATCAAGTACTAGTCACTTATCTATCATTTTTTTAAAATCTATTTAGCCCTTTTTTTATTTTATTTTTTTTACTTTAATTTATTTCTCATACTCATTTTCAATCACATATTAAAAAAAATAAAAACTATTGAAAACAAATTTTTTTTTTTTTTTGAATTTTAATGCTCCAAACAAGGGCTTATAATAAATTTAAACCAATTATATTTACTTCCAATTTCATTGGTACTGCAAGATAATATTAGCTAATATATCGAATAAATTTTCAACAATTGTAAATTATATATTAAATAGTGAGATAAATGTTACAATAATCACCCAACTTATATCATAGTCACGATTTACTCACTAAGCTTCAAAATGCTTTAGAGTGCTCGCTGAACTTTACCCATTTTCACTCAATCTTATCATCCTCAAATCGCTGATCTAGCCAACGACAATTCCACGTGACAAGTTACGCTCAACTTTGCCGTTTGCACTCTGCCTTATCATCCTAAAAAATCCATTACCTTATCACTGACATGGCTAATGGAAATTTCACGTGGCAATTTATAGTCATTAAAAAAATTACAACTCAACCAAATTAATATTTCTTTACTCATTCAACTTATACTTGATCGTGATTTACTCACCAATATTTAAAATATTTCTCAGTGAACACTCATCTATGAGACGTTGCACTCCACCTGCCATCCATCGAATTCCGTTCCCTTTGTTGCTATCGTATCGCGTGGAAATCTCACGTGACAAGTTACGATTGTTAAAAAATTACCCGCTTAAACCAAACTATCAACTCACTGAAATCACTATATGTGAAATGCGACTTCCACGACCCTATAAACTTCTTTAAATCCCAATAATGTGTGTTCAATTTCAGCACTAAAAAGCCCTAACCACTAGTTCACTCATCTCACCCACGCACAACTAAATTGTGTACTAAAACAAAGTTGATTATTGAGAATGATGTAAGAAGCTACTGCTTATAAAGTCATATACCTCAATTAATGTATCATCACTCAACGTCTCTCTAATCCCAATATTCCATTTTTGCAAGTGTGCGTCCAACTATTTGAGGAACGATTGAAGAGGTGTCAAACAAATGGTACAATTGGGGGATATGGCTTTATAAGTAGTAGCTTCTCGTATCCTTCTCAATAAGCGATTCTGTCTTAGTAATAATTTAGATGTGCGTGGGTGAGATTAGTAAATTAGGGGCTAGTTTTCTAGAGCTGAAATTGGGAATGCATTGGGACTTTAAAAAAAGTTTATGGGACCATGGAAGCCGCTTTTTCACATATGATGATTTTGGTGAGTTGATAGTTTAAATGAATTTTTTTTTTTTAATGATCATAACTTGCCAATTAAGATTTCCGTGTAATACGTTAACAACAAAGGGAATGGAATCCCATGGATGATGGACGTAGTGCAACGTCTCAAAGACGAGTGACCATTGAGAAGTATTTTGAATTTTGATGAGTAAATCGTGATCAAGTATAAGTTAGATGAGTATTTAAATTTTGATTTGGTTGAATTGTAATTTTTTCACTGTCGTAACTTGTAACGTGAGATTTCTATTAGTTATGCCAAAAAATAAGGTAACACATTTTTTAGGATGGTGGATGGAGTGCAAATGAAAAAAGTTCAGTGTGCAACATGAGTCACTTTAGAATTTAGAGTAAACCATGATCATGGTATAACTTGGGTGATTATTGAAACATTTAACTCTTAAATAATGAATGATCATTGATTCATGCAACCCTAGTTACCATGACCGTTTCATCCCCTGTAGTCCTAATTAATGCTCAATAAAATACATAAAAGTCTATTGAATTCTATATTTCCTTCTCATTATCTCTAGTCCATAACATTAACATTCCCTTTTCTTCTTCAATATTGTTCAATTTATCCACCTAATCACCGCTAAGTAGTACTGTACATAAACACTATAGTGTGCATGTCCTATATTCTTGTATTAGTTTTTAGTAAATGAAAATTATTTTTTTAATATCATATTGTCGAATCTACCTAACCAAACACGTATTGTCATTGTATGATATGGTGTTATAGTGTTATAAACATCCAGATTAAATAAAAAAACAAATACGATCTTTTTAGATTGATCGCTGAAATTACACATTAGTTCACAAATGATAATGGAACTTTAAAATGTTCAAATTAGTCACTTAATTTCATAATATTTACCTTGTTCATCACTGAAATCAATTCCGTGAACCTAGCCCAATAGACTCAACATGAACATCGTATGCCAAGGCAGCGTCGAAATAGTAAAAAAAAAAAAACTTTCATTTTAAATCAATGATCATTATTCATTATGAATATGTAAATAATTTCATGACCTAAATGTTTGGGCCAAAATAAAATTTGTCTTCGGTCAAAAATATTTTATTTGGCCAAAATCAAATTAGAGTGCATTTAAATGGAATAAAAACTCTTGTCGATATTAAATAGTTTAAAATTAGTGTATTGATCGTTCGACTTTATCTAATTCGACAAGAACTTAATAGATGTTTTAAAAATTTGTATAGAAAGGAAGGATTAAAAAGTGATTTTTAAAATTTTAAAAATGAACAATATCAATAAGCTAAAAATAGTTAATTAAATTTATTTTCTCGCTTAAAAAATTTGATTTGGATAATTTCTACTTGTACAAGTAGTATAGTTTATAAAGTGCTAGTCTGAAAAAAAACTTTAAAAATTAATGTTAAAATCAATAATTAATTTTTAAATCCTACATTTTTTAAATTTCATTATAACGAGTTTTGGGGGGATAGAGTATTTTTAAATAGTAATTTTCTAAATAAAAAAAAAGCGTGACTAAAAAAATGAAAAAATTTAATTTCATATAATAGTATTTTATTAAAAAATGTGTGATTAAAACGAGAGAAAATGGAAATATGTTAAATTATGAGTGTGTTTGAGTCACATTATTTTGGAATAGTAGATAGATGGAGAATGTGCAGATAAAAAAAATAAAAAAATATTGATGTGATGAAAAAATTATTTTATTGAAGAAAATATTATTTAAAATGAGTAAAAAAAATGAGAATAAAAATTTTAATATAGCTCATGCAGACTATAATGGAGATCAAGTTGGGGCTAAATATTTTATTTGATCAGAGTATTACCAAATAATCCCTAACATGGCTGGTGCATGCTTGTCAAATCATCAATCATAAACTTTTACCTTACAAAAACATCCGTTTGATGTGTGAACTCTCCTTTTCCTTTTCAGAATTGTGCAAGCAACTCATTTCTTCATTCTCACTCATCCCCTTCTCTCTCTCTCTAGAAATCTGTGAAAAAACAAGCCCAAAATTTCTGGAAACAAAAAGAGAAACATGTCTTCCCCAACCAAGCGCCGTGATATGGACCTAATGAAGCTGTTAATTCTCTACATAAAATCTTTAATTTTTGCTTATTTGGTGTGTAATTAATTTTTGAATGTATATTTTTAACCTTTTTCTTTTTTTTGGAGTAGGATGATGAGCGATTACAAGGTGGAGATGATCGATGATGGGATGCAAGAGTTCTATGTTCATTTCCATGGACCTAATGACAGTAAATCTCTCATACCCATCTTTTTATTCTTAATCTTTTTTAGTTTATAATTAAAATTTTGAGGTTTGTGAGGTTTTCTTCAATTATTTTCTTAATTTATACCTGTCGATTATGCGTGTTTTACTGAGTTTTTGGATGTATTTTAGGCGATTTCTTTGATTACCAGTTACCATGATTATATATAAGAATTCTTTTAGGAAAATACAAAAAGGGCTCTTTTGCTTTTTCTTGACATGGAAATTAATTCAATTCTGATATAGTACCAAAATTTACAGTGCCTTCTTAGGTAAATCTAGAATGAAGAATGATCTTAATAAAGATTATTGGAAGGAGTTGCCTCTTATTTATGCTGTCACCATCTTGTTGTGCAAAAGCGCTAATATTGGGTTTGTGAAAAATATAATCTCCATAAATACATTTGTACTCCGTCTAGTAGTTTAAGCTTATGGACGAGATGGTTCAAGTCTTAACGCTACCCATTTATGAAATTATGCATGTTTCAAGGTTTTGATTAAAGAAATGAAGTCTAATCCCCATGTGATGGGTTCGTGTTCAGGATATAATGTGGTGTTTTTATGCCCCATAATGGGGAAAATATATTTTGTAATAGTAATTTTTTGAGAATATGTGGTTAAAATGTAAAAAAAAAAAAATTTGGGTTTATGGTGTAGCTCTTGTTTGGTCTCCATTATTTTCAATAGACATTTTTCTCTCTTTTATTTTCAATCATACATTATTTAATAAAATATATTATATGCAAATTAAAAAAATTCCTTATTTTTTAACCACACACTATCCATCAAAATATTATTCCAAAATGCATTTTGGGCAAAAAATGGGGCTCAAACAAGCTCGTAAAATTATTTCATTGGAAGAATTTGTGGTTGAAAATGTGTTTTGAGGAAAAATGATTTTTGGAAAATGGGGCAGTGGCTAAGTTTGTTATCGACAACATGTTAAGCTTTTAGATGAGTTGGTTCAAGATACTATTTTTGGAATTTACTTGCAGTTTCTGTTTGTCTCTTTGGTCGGCCAAACTAAATTATGAAGGATTTGGAATGGCTATTCTGCAAAAAGAATCTCTTTTGGTATCTGTTTAATTATAACTTCCTTCCTTGTTGTCTAGTGTCTGTGTTATGATTCAAGAACCCAATGTATACTAAACAAGAATGAGCAAAAACAAAGAATAAAAAGCGGAAACAAAAAGCACAGGGTGCGTGCCTGAGAAAATTAGTTGTGGTGCAGAGTGAAGGACAAACGACTTATACCCTCTTGACCTGTTGCAGTGCCTCTGAGTTGCTCCTTAATTTTGCAACTTTGCTTAGTGATTCACACTTTTATCATTTGTTTAATTGAATCACTGTGTCAACTGTTCTGATTGAATGTGGTAGGTCCTTACCACGGTGGTGTATGGAAAGTAAAGGTGGGGCTTCCGGACGCTTATCCGTACAAATCTCCGTCCATAGGGTTTGTTAACAAGATCTATCATCCAAATGTTGATGAAAGGTGAGTAATACAGCGTTCGTGATTCTATATTTTCCCTTTATAATAAAGAAAATCCTGATGTTTTATGATTAACCAATTCAGGTCTGGCTCGGTTTGTTTAGACGTTATCAATCAGACCTGGAGTCCCATGTTTGGTAATAAATCTCTGCTGTATTTTATGCATCTTAATTGAGATTCTTGAGATAATTATTATTTACTTATTATCACTTTTGTCGGAAACCCTTGTCCAGATCTTGTGAATGTGTTCGAAGTATTTATACCACAACTTCTTCTGTATCCAAATCCATCGGACCCTTTGAACGGTGAGGCAGCAGCTCTGATGATGCGCGATAGAATTGCATATGAATTAAGAGTTAAAGGTATCGAGATTTTTACTTTAATGGCATGTTTGATGAGTTCTTGTTTGCATTTTCTTATAAGTAGCTTATAATTCAAATGTCTAAGTCAAATTTTAATTTTAGCCACGTATTTCGTAGGACCCACTACTATCACTTATTCATCACTCATTTCTATCATATAAGAATTTCAGAAACTTATAAGTAAAACCAAACAAGCTGGAAAAAGAAACTAACATCCTGTCAAGTCCTTTTCAGTACTACGGACCAAAAATATACGTTAAATATTTAATAAAGAAATTGTTGTTGATTCAATCTGACTATCTGAGAGTGTTCATTAGCCATATGCTGATATCGGGCTTCCTTGCGGAGTCCCATTTTTTCAATATGCACTCAATAAGGTGACTGATACTATGTTGTCAATCTTACGAAATTGCCGCTTCTTTCTTGTTGTGTCGTTTCTTTACAATAACAATAACGTTGTCACTTCAGAAAAGTAATGTTGTTTCCTTTCATGGATAAAAATAGCCACTCATTCCGTAATTTTTGTTACAAGTTTTACAGTACCATCATGAACACCCCCCCAACCCACCCCACCAGTTAATATTGTGCTTGAGTTTGGATATAAAATGTTCTGTTTCATGCCTTATTTCGATTAAAAACATAATGAGAATATGTGACAAAACAAATTTGCTCTTCATACAGAATACTGTCAAACGTATGCTAAGCCGGAAGATGTGGGAGCCGTCCCGGAGGAAAAATCAAGCGACGAGGAGCTTAGTGAAAATGATTACGATTCTGGTGATGAGGCTGTTGCCAACGTTTTGGATCAATAGCCCAGATTCTATAACTATAATTGCTTGAATTTGAACATGGTGACATGGATCCTGCTCAAATTTTAATTGTACATAAGATTATTCATTGGAATGGATACAGAAGAAGTGATCCTTCCCTTCTCTTTTAGTTTATGTAAATGGATGCTAGTGTGACCTTAATTCACCTCCAAAGAAAATGCTTGTTCATAATGTATTTCATATTGTTATTGTCCTGCAAATAGTGGTCTAGATGTTTCGAGAACATGGGCTTGTTCGTCCGCCATTTTTCCTGTTTAGGATTACGTTTTTTGCGCGTAACCTCTCTTTTAACGTGCTAAATTGCGGTTAACATCGAATGTGTGCCCGAGAAGCCCCCTTGTAAAAGGAAAAACGGAGTAGAAATTGATAACCCTCCGATTAAAGATGTCAAAATATGTCCCGCTGCAAAAGTATGGGATAGAGACATGTAATGCCTTGGAGATTGCGATGTATCAAGCCAAGTTGAGCTCTAGAGGCCGACCTCATGAATATGAATTTATAGTGGTTCATCCTCTATTGTCTGATTATTATTATTATTTTTACATATAAAGAAAATAAAAACTAATGTAAGGAGTTGAGATTTGTTGTCCGTGACGTGTCAATAATTATTTTGCGAATAGAAGATCTGTAAGTGGCCAAGTGAATAATGTAACTAGTTCTTTGATAATTAATTAATAATCAAATGAAAACTAGGGTAAATTGCAAGCAGGTAAAAATTGAAAAAAAATCCGACCTGCCGGATTCGAACCAGCGACCTAAGGATTTCAGCACAAACTACAGTCCTCCGCTCTACCAACTGAGCTAAGGTCGGATTGTTATTTGTGCTTTAAAATTCATTTAACTAATTATATTAAATAAGGTGTCGACCTTTATCCAAATACCCGCTGATAAATAAAATTGTTATTATTTTTAGTTTTTTACACAAGTTTTAACCTCGTGCAAGGTGGGCGGAAGCACGTTTGAGAGTACTTTTACGTGCTTATAAGCGGTGAGTTATATATAATGTGTGGTTTGTGAATAATAATAAGTTGTGACCTTACGCGTCTAAAAAATATATAAATAAAACAATAAACTTTGAAATATGTATTGTCACCGTCAACTGAAATTTTAGATGCTGAATCACCCCCCATCCCTGCAATGCAAAATCTCAATCTCTCCCTATGAGATCTCAGCATTCACTCTGCCAACTTCTCCATCGTGATGACGGCGTTGTTTCCCCTCTCTACCACCTTCTTCAATGCCGACGTCGCTCCTCCTTCGTAGCAATCCCTATCAACTCCTCCTTCATCTCTGTGTGCGTTTGATGAAAGACGGAGGGCGTGGAAGCAAGAAAATTGCACCTCAAGAGTACACATCGCTACAGTTCTTGGACGAAACCGTCGAAAATCTTGATCAATTTGTTTCCATACATTGTCTACATAATGAAATTGAAATGGAAAACAGCAGTAAATGAAAATGGTAACGCTATTTTAGGGAGCCGATCGGGAAAGCAATGATTGAGGAATTAAGCATAAGCAAACTATTGGATTACTCATTGGATTAAGGGCAAGAAAGTAGGACTTTTTTTCTTAAAAATGTAAAAAAAAGAGACTTTTTTAAGTGTACAGTAATTTCCGATTTATAAAATTTTAAGGGTAAACTGTAGTCTGTCCAATGGTAAGCTTAAGTACATGAACAGGGAAGCCAGATTCACTACAACGAGGTAAATGCACAAAACAATCTGCTCTAATACATTATAAAATCTCCTTTCAACTCGGAAGAAACTGGTTATAACAGTTTACAACACTAGTCATTCAAGATTCAACTTCTGTTCTAATCTACCAAGGTATTGTATCTGAGTTTTACTCTAAAATATAAGTCGGGAATGTGATTACGGTCATCATTCTTCGGTGGGTTGAAGTTGGACATGTGGGCAAGGTCTATCGGGTTCTCCTCGGGTCCATAAATGCTTCAAATCACCTTTCTTCTTTCCCAATGTTATAAATGTGCCTGGTACAAAAGAAAAATTAGTGCGGATATGGGCTTTTCACTCTCTTTTCGACGTGCCTTGTTACCTACCTAGTGTGAAAGGTACGATGTAAAGCAAAGCTGGTTGGCCATGTCCGTCCATCATGTTCAAAGCCACATATGTAACAAGAAGACCTGTGATGAAAATTTTTAAGAGACAATATTTAGTTAGAGCATTAACTACCATATAAAAAAGAACCCTTCCAAAGCATTTTTTTTTTATGAACTACAGAACAAAATCTTGGCTTTTTTCTTCTTTAATTAATCTGTCCAATAAGGTCAAATCCTTCCTACAGAAGATGCCATATAGCGCATCACATTATTATGATAAAAAGCTTATCCTACCCCCAGATGGGGAGGTACTTCCTTTTTGGGCTGGTTGTGGACGAGGAGGGATTCAGAACCCAACACTGTGGTTCGTAGCCACGAACTCTATTCATCTGTGCTACAGGCCCCATCTCATCTTCATTGGATCTGTTCCCGAGAGTACTCTAAAAAAAGGGGGAAACTTCCCCCTCCCCTCGCCAGCCATTTCATTTTAGGTTAAGATGTGAAAGTGCATCTCTCTATAAAAACGGTGCATTCTGAGGTGTGAAGTGGGAGAGAAGGGAAACGAGAGAGAATTATATTAAAAGCCTGCATTGAATTCACTGCTGCCTATATAATCAAACCATACCTGAGCCATAAGCAATCATTGCCCATAGAAAGTATCCGTCTCGTAGACTTTTTTTAGACAGCCAATCGTATCTGCAATAACACAGGAAAAAATTAGTTAATCTTGGCTCCCTGACGATCAAAACTATATCATATCTATGGTCAACTTATGTATGATGCCACATCATCAAAAAGAACCACCACCCTTGTTCCGGACAAATTTGATGTTGGCTATTTGAATACTTTTATTATGGGAAACATATTTGTTGGCAAAATATAGACTCTTATCCTTTTCCCAAAAGAAACCTCCTTTCTTTTATTGGATTCGATCCATCCCTTCGATTGATTGTAT
>CAIGRP010122025.1:0-13804 GCA_903798385.1 Fraxinus cuspidata
GGGATGTCTTTTTCCTCAACTGCAAACCACCATGCCCATTTTTCCGCTAAGATCCAACAGGGGCAATGCCTTTTGATTTGGCTGCGGCAGTTGCTGCGGCCGCTGCAGCCGCTGCGGCTGCAGCTGCAGATGCTGCCGGATTAGGCGTCGAAGGAGGGAAGGCATTGGATTGTGAATTACTTTGTGTTGTAACTATCTGTTGCTGTTGCTGTTGCTGTGTTTGCTTAGAGTTTACCTCAGTAAGTAGGGCCTTGATCTGACTTCCTGTAAGAGTCTCGTGCTCAAGCAAAGCATTGGCAAGAGCATGGTGCTCTTTACTATGTGCGGTGAGAATCGCTTTGGCATTGGCATATGCTGTTTCCAAGAATTCTCTCACTTCCTTCTCAATTTGGAGCCTAGTTTCAGTGCTCATGCTCTTACCATTATCATCATAGTTGTGAGTANGCTTTGGCATTGGCATATGCTGTTTCCAAGAATTCTCTCACTTCCTTCTCAATTTGGAGCCTAGTTTCAGTGCTCATGCTCTTACCATTATCATCATAGTTGTGAGTAACGACTCCGACTTGTTTGCTCATGCCATACTTCGTAACCATTGCTCTTGCAAGACTGGTTGCTTGCTGGAGATCACTCGATGCACCTGAAGTCACTTCATTTTCTCCAAAGATGAGCTCTTCTGCAACTCTCCCACCCATGCAAACATCGAGACGAGCAAGCATCTGTTTACGCGATATACTTGTCTCGTCCTTGTCCGGCAACTGAGCAACCATCCCAAGAGACATTCCTCGTGGTACAATGGTTGCTTTATGCACGGGTAACGCCCCATCAGTATGTATGGCTACAAGAGCATGGCCACCCTCGTGGTAAGCAGTCAGCTTTCGTGATTCCTCTGATATAACAGCCGATTTGCGCTCACTTCCCATCATGATTTTGTCCTTAGCATGCTCGAGATCAGCCATGCTCACTGCTTTGGCACCATCCATCGCAGCCTTCAGCGCAGCAACATTGACCAAGTTTGCAAGATCAGCACCAGAGAAACCAGGAGTTCCTCGAGCAATAATCATAAGATCAACATCATCTGCCTTGAGAACCTGTCAAATGGCATTCGAGTAAAGCTAAAAGATCAAAATGAGGAACTTACATCAACAATGGACGCATAACAATACAAACAATAAGATGATGGGAGAGAATTATCAAAATTTCCTATTAATCTTTTGGAACCAACAGCTACTGGAACAAACAAACAGTCCTAACTCAAGGACTCATGCCTACTTGCATCAGCTCAGGAAAACCAACCTCACGTACCACGTGAAAGGGTAATTCAGCAAGGAATCCCATCCAAGCCCCGACTAAAAAATCCCCTGTTTCTCTTTAGACATCCCTTAGATTTATCCCACAAGTTCAAAGAAAATTAAAAATGGAGGTCATATGTAATGGTTAATAGGGGCAACTTGATGCATTTGCCAACCGAAAAAATTTCAAATACTTCAATTTAAAGAACCATATATCAATTATTCAAAAAAAGAAATTCATCATTACATTTGTTAAATTGGTTAGTTAACAAAGGTGGTTATTTAGAGATATGAGAATAAGGTTAATCAAATAAAGGTGGTCATTTAGAGAGGAGAATCTCTTCAATTATAAAATCCATGAAAATTGAGAGCAAAGAGACACAATATATAAAACATAAGACCCTGCAAGTGTCTCCATATAGATACTTACCTTCGACATATGGGATTCCAAGATCTGCCTCCGACCTTCAACATCAGGATTTGGGACAACAATGTGACGATCAAACCGGCCAGGTCTCACCAGTGCCTTATCCAGCGACTCTGGAAAATTAGTTGCAGCGATCACTATAATCCCCTCATTCTGTTTAAAGCCATCCAGTTCAACAAGCAACTGATTTAAAGTCATTTTCATGTATTGCTGATCCTTCGGGTTACGACTTCCTCCTATGGCATCAATCTCATCAATGAAAATTATACACGGTGACCTCTTCTTTGCAGCAGAAAACAGATCTCTCACTCTTCGGGCTCCAACACCAACAAACATCTCCTCGAATTCACTGCCACTGCAAGAGAAAAAGGGCACCCCAGCTTCTCCTGCTATGGCCCTAGCCAACATTGTCTTACCAGTGCCAGGGGGCCCCACCAGTAGAACACCTTTTGGAAGCTTACCACCAAGACGTGTAAAGCGCTGTAATGACAAGATAGCTATAGTAAGATCTACCAAAAGGGTAGTAAGGACCAATAATAAAACCTTACCAAAACACAACAAAGTCCCATCAAACTAACAACACCCTTTCCCTGATAGGAAGAGAAAGGGGGGGGGTTCCATGTGATAATGTTATGGGTAAACTGCAGAAGGTAACCATCCCAAAAATCATTCTCACTAATATGGCAGATTTCTTTTTTGGGAGAGAGAACGAGTGAGGTTTATGAAAAAATCCCAAGATGCAGTCACCTTAGGATCACGGAGGTAGTGAACAATTTCTTCCAGCTCAGATTTTGCCTCATCGACTCCCTTGACATCACTAAACTTTGTATTGGATTCCATAGTGGGCTGCACTTCTTCGTGTAGACCAAGTCCTGATGGAGTAAACGACAATCAGAAATCCGTTAAGCAAAATCCAACAAACTGGAGAGCAAAAATACCAGAGGAATCACAAGATATTATTACCTTTACCAATTCCTCTATCTTCAATGAGTGCTCCAACACCTGAAATCAAGAGAAAGGCCATACCAAGAGCACGAATTGTTCGCCATAACTGCTCTTTGAAATGACCCCCTTCAGCAGCCACCATGTGTATAGGAGCACTGGCAGTACCGAGAACTCCATCTTTAGTAGATTTCCCCACATTTCGGAAAGCTGAAAGTGCTCCTACACTTTCTTCCTCCACGTGTGAATTTGCAGCACCTGAGATTCCTGTAAAGACGTCTTGTTAAACACGCCTTAAATTAGAAATCTTTGAAGCAGAAAAAACTTTAGTGCTCTTCCAAAGTGGACAGGTTATGAAATAGAGTATGAAGGCCATGGACAAATCTACTATTAATCTTACCTCTGTGCAACGTCTTGAGCAGCTCGGCCTCATCAAGCCTATCAACCTTAACTAGAGCCTTAACATATTCACCAAGAGCTGAAGGATTAGAGTGCAGTGACGGTTGATTCTCAAACAACCTTATGACTGCCTCCGGATCATTTCGATGATTAAGCTCCTTAAGATATGCAGCATCACTTAACCCATCACTATCACGTACTCTACGAGCTAGACTACCAACATAACTTGAATGAAACCTCCCTGTAGAGCTTGTTCCTGGAGTGCTTGCAAGTTTTTGCACTACAAAAGATGAGAAGTAAAAAACAAGAAGCATTGGGAGGCCATAATTTTACATTCTACATAAGAATAATTGAAGAAGATTTCTGCAGCAGATTCAAGATGCTTCCACTGTAACATTGATCATGAAGCAGTTGAGTTGAAGCAATTCTTAGTTTCAAAATATTCAGCGAGGAAGATCCTTAACCACTGCCGGGCTACATTTTAAAACGTTTTAAAGCTACGAAAGTAAGATAATAAAAAGCCCTGATTCTACTAGCATTTAGATAATTTATAGCGAATCATCAGTCTCTAAGTAAAAGATTTGGTAGGGGTGCAGATGCTCAAAAGGGAGGAGTTACCAAATGCAAGTAAAATGACACCAGAAGGGAAGCATGATCAATTTGTTTTCTTTAAATAAAACAGCAGACTCCTTCAAAGCACAGGTACAGGTACAAGACATAGAAATGGCATTCTCTAAAATAAAGTACAACACGAGTCACTGGTGGCATTTTGAATGAAAAATTAATTTTTGCAATATATCAATTTGAAACTATACGTGTAAATGACATGTAAATAATTTTCCATGTGGTCAAGCCACCGCAACAGGGAAATAAATTTTGAATGGCAGTGGAAGAGTATTATAATCTTTTAAATGATAATTCACGCAATAAACAAATTTACACAAATTAACGGCAGTTCTTAAATATAAAAGAGATGCAAAGTTTGTGCTTTTTTGGTAATTAACCTTTTTTAATTACATTTTCATCTTAAAAATAGTATTAAGATATCGCAGCATGTCTTGTTCTCAATGTTGCCTAGCACATAACAAACACACCCTGTGTGTCCAAAATTAGCAAAATGATGGAAACATTCTGAGGGTGGATCCCTGAGGGTTAGAAACACGCCCGAGCATGTTCATGTCCAACACGAACTCACGTGTCCAAGCATGTCATTCTAGACACCAGTTAGGCATGAACTACGCAGCTTCAGGAAAATGTTTCTGCTTCCCAAGTGAACTACAATGCTTTCTTGAGATGCATTTCAAGAAGACATGCCACACACACTTACAACACTAAAGGTTCATTAGTGACAAGGTAGAACTACAAATAGGACCATTAACTTATCACCACCAATATCATGTTGCACTAACATGTGATGAGATATGTGCATCATAATAAGCATTGCCGGCTATAACAGTGAAAAGTTTGCAGCTAATATATGTGATATGCTTAATGACTGTTATCCAGGGTCCCACGTGGCAAATACATGGTATGGACCCAAGACAACCTAGCGCAGACAATATTATCCACTGCCAACTGAAGGCCAAGGATCTCCTTGTTCAAGTTTATAAGCCAAAAATCAAGCCAAGCCAAGGGTCCCACATGCACTTCCTCAGGTCTTCACGTCAGACTTTGGCCTAACCTGATAAGCGGTGATTTTCATTCAAATCTCTTCCACAAGGTAACCTACTACAACATGGCCAAATCCCCAAAATCCATGACTTAACATCGCACGCTGGACGCATTATACCAGTCCATGGCTCCCTGCCAACATTTACCTACCATGAATGGTGGATGTGACAAGTGACTCCCTCTCATTTACTTCCCTATATAAATCCCTATTTAATTTCACTTTGGAAATAAGTGAAACTCAACCAAGAAAGTCATATACTTCCTTACTATACCTATCATCAAAGTGATTCTGGCCATCCCCACCAGGCAGCCAAACTTAATGGTCAGGTCTTGTTTTGCAAGTATTGTTAAGAAAGCTAGTAATTGGAAAGTCTCAATCCATTTCAGACGTCAACAAGTAAAAAAACATGTATCCCTATTAGATATTACGGAAAAATAATGAAAGAATACTCGAAGAAGAAATTCACAAGAATGAAATATATCTAAAATGGAAATGAATGTGGCCATCATATGTAATTTGATCTAGCAATGTCTGGCTTCACCACACATCTATAGGTGAAAAAAATTGAGTTGAAACGAAGTGACTGAAGCCCATTACATCTCAAGATATTTTAAAAAATCATCAACATTGAGTTTGAAGCAAATTCATGGCTAACGTAACATTATTGTATACCTCCACCTCCTTTAGCCATCCGTGATGTGCGATAAGCTCGGATTAAGGAATTGCTTAGCTGCTTCAATTGTGGTTCCCGACTCTTGACCTATAGTGGTGACAAAAAAAGCATAAGCCAATGAGAAAATCTGACGAATAACGCATGAAATGAAATGTATACTAATCTGCCTAGCATATCTTAGTGCTGGCCATTGGTTAGATTTGCTTGGTTTCACAATCAATCCCATATTCACCTATTTCTAAAAAGATAGGTCAGTTAGATTTGTAGGCTACAACATTTTACAACTCAAGCAATCATAGAGGCAGCTCCCAAAATCTTTATTTTACTACACAATTAATCAAACCCCAAACTAATGTGTAGAAATGAAGAGAAAACAACGAAATTCACAACACAGCAAATTGAGCAGCTGAAATAATAATTTTACTGATTAATCTCAGGAAATATCAAATATTTAACAATTATATCCTATTAATTATTCAATTAAATGTATTACCTCAAAAAAAAAAAAACCTCAAAGCTAAGAATATCAAAAGTTCTACTGAAATTACACTCATGACTCACCACTAACCCACAGAAACTAATAATTCATCAGATAGGTTTCAATAAAATCCATTAGACAAATACTAACATTAGGGTTTTGTAATCTTTAAAACATGAAAAAGTAACCGCACAACACAGATAAGAAGAAAATACGGATTAAGAATCCTAAACAACATCAGAAACATTATACATAAAACCATATTATTAAAAAGGATTTCATTTATACTAGTGAAGATTGAAACTAACCTCGGTGAGAAGGCGTCGCAAAGACATCTCTTTTAGAAGATTGACAGATCTTTCTCTCTCCTTCTCTGTATAAAATTCTCTCTCTATGTATATATCTGTATCTATATGTATGTATATTTGTTTTTTTTTTTTCCCCTCACAGCAATTAAGATCGAAAACGGCGGAGGAGAGAGATCAAATCAAAGTCTCCGGGAGGAACCAGGGGATCAAATTAGCAACTTGCTCTTTTTTTTTTTTTCCAGAAAAAATAAAATAAATATTAAGTGAGGTTTTTGCTAACGTGTGCCGTGTGCCAATGAGCACCACTGCTTATTTAATTTAATGTATTTATTTATTTATTTTTGGAGTTTTTAAGAAGTAAGAATATGAAAAGGGAAAACTTGTGTTAAGCGTGGACCCATAGCGGTCAATAAATTTTCCAATATGGCAAAAGCCAATTTTTTATATTGCAACTACGTGAGAATTAAAATCAATTTTTTGGTATATTTTAATAAAAATTAATTAAATATATAATAAAAAAATTATTGATTTCATGAAATATACGATTAAAATTAATTATTGATTTTGATTTAAATTAAAATCTATCAATCAGGGACATTGGTTATGAGGGAGTTATATTCGCTTTTACTTCATGAGTAGTATGAGTATAGATTTTAAATAAGATAAGTCAAGTTGAATATGAGTCAACTTGTTATAAAAAAATTAGGCCATGGACACAGCCACTCTCTCATTAGTTTTTTTTTTTGGCCAAATATTGCACTTTCACTATTAGAAATATAATGAAGACGTAAAATTGTAAGAAAAGTGTAAACATAAGAAATTATAAATCTGTAAAATCCTCTATCTGCGTATGGAATCGCTACAGTACATAGACGGAGTTAAGACTATAAGTCATTCGTGTATAGAAAAAATTCAAATATCAACGTAAAGTAATAAATGTAAAGTTGGTGTACCAAAAAATTCTTGAATTTTATAATTATTGAAAATCTTCAGCGAATTATACTAGCCATCTTATCTTGTATTTGGTAGTCACCATATTCTTAGTCCTGTACATTGGAACCTCAAATACATCTTCTTTTAACCAGCTTCTTCCATCGGAAAAAATTCTGCCACTTGCACTAAATGATGCCTCCGATATTATTGTTGACATCAAATGCATTAGTAGATCACGTGCTATTAAAGATAATATCAAATATTGTTTATCATTTATTCGCTATCATGCGAGAAAATCAAAATTATTTCTCTCTTCTCAATTTTAAACACTAAGTTTGTGGTATGAAAAATATTTAGCCAATTCTACGAAGATCTCGTTTTGTAGTCTACTAGTATCACTAGGAAATAGGTAGATGACGGACTTTCGACTGTCATCGTACTTAAATAGGCCCATAAGCCATCATCAGGGAATGGCGAAACAGTAGAAGGAGGTGATAGTGGGTCATTACTTTAGCGGTTCCTAGTTGGCCAATAGCAATTCAATGTTACGGACTCATGTTTCGATAGTGCAATATGGCAATTTCTATGATTAGCAATTCTACGTAGTCTAGCCATGTCTTTTTGTAATTAGTTCCCACATACGGCGCAAGGTGATGTTATATGGTTTAGCCACTCTTTACTCAACCAAACTCTTATAATATTAGGATTCTAGGAAGGTTTGTTCCTCATGCCAACCAAGGTGTATCACCTCACAATGTTCCTAAGCAATCTTATACTTGGAAAGATGGATAGTTTTATCCCCGTTGTCCCTCCGATGCAAGAAGTATAATTATAAAGATAATAAATATAACGAGATTCAACAAAAGAAACAAAGTAGGAACCTAGTATGTAATGAGGCCTTTATATAGGCACTTCTAATAGAAACATGGCGAAAGATCCATGAAGGGTGGAGGGACACTTGTCATGAGATTTGAGATCTTTGAAGGGACATATGGTGAAATGTGATAGGTTCGTCATGAGATGACAAGTTCACATGAGATAATTTCTAAGACAAGATTAAATTTAATTTCATCAAGGTGGCCCTGACTAGCTACTTGAGATTCTTTTAATATGACGGGTGATTGAACTTGGGAGAAAGGGCCAAACAAAACAATATGGTCAAACCCGGTGTGACGTTGGCCATGAGGTCTTACTTGGGACAGGGTGTTCAAGCTTGAAAAATGTGGTCAATCTCAAGCAATGACGCTCGAGCTCGTGTCGATTCCCTGACCTTGACCAGAGTAGTTGTGCTCGGGCAAGCGTATTTGAGCTCGACTTCTTTGGTGGAGCTCAGTCGCGGATGCCCGAACTCAATCAAAGTTTGATCTAGCTCGAATTGAGTTTTCCCAAGCTTGACCAAGGTGATTGGAGTTCAGGTAAATAAGGTCGACTTCGATCACATGGTAGATCCCAATTAGGGATAGTCAGGCTCGACCATTGGTTGGACTTCCCAATAATTGATGATATAGGATTGTATGATGATTGAGGTGGCCAATTTTTTCGTGAACATCCAATCATGACTAGTTCGAAAATGAAGTATCCTTATATATGTTTAGTCCCTGTTTGGTTTGATATTCACTCTTTTCCACACACTAGCTTGAGAGGGCATGATAAAAGACAAATATCAAATATTAAGGAAAAGAAAGATTGTAACAGTGAAGACGGTGATCTCCATAATATTGACAATGATAATGACAATATGATATATTAGACAATAATCAATTAAGCCATCAAGTAAAGAAAGTTGATCTCGGAAATCTCAGCAAATAGAGAGAGATCTTCATATGATCAAATCACTCACAAGATAGTTGAAGCATGCTGTAAAATCCTAATTATTAGTTTGAACTTTTTGAGTGCTTTAAGAAATTTCAAAAACTAGTGGAATTCAGTGTGACGGAGGAGGAGAGTTCAACTCAAATGAATTTATTGATCATCTTGCTTACTGTGGAATTGAGTTACATGTATCTTGTCCTAGAACTCCGAAACAAAATGGAGTAACGAAGCGTAAACACAGACGTGGTAGAAACGTGGCTTACTATGATATTTCACGCTAATCTACCATTATCATTGTGGGTTGAAGCTTTTTCCACTGCAGTATATTGGATTAATAGTTTGCCATTGTCAAGTTTGAATAATGAAAGTCCTTTCTACACACTCTACAAACAATTACCATATTACAATGGTTTGCGGGTATTTTGTTGTCAATGTTTTCCTTTTCTACGACATCAAGGAGGCTCAAAATTTTCAAGAAAGTCATACCCTTATGTTTTCATTGGATACAACCCTATTCATAAGGGATATCATTGCTTGGAACCTATTACAAAAAGGGTGTACATCTCTAGACGTTGTCTTCAATGAAAGCATCTTTCCATATAAGGCCCCAAGAGAAGTACCTGTACAACATCACTTTGATTTATCAGAGTTTCCCTCAACTTATGAATGGATCCATCCGATAAAGATTCGAACTCAAGTTCTCGTGTACCTTCGGTTATAGAAACTACTGTTCCTCATCTTAGTTGTTGTGATGGTGACTTAATTGCAAGAATAAATTTACCTCTTATGGATCACTGTCTATATAGTCATGAAAAATTTCACATTGAATGTCAAGATAATTCAGATGTTGGTGAATCAAATTCTCCAATTACTTGTCCACCACTCGAGAAGCCACAACAACACTCACAGAGAATAGCATGTGATATCATTGTATCAGATTCTGAAAACTCTTAGCAACACACTATTGATATTACTCGTTCTTATGCTTATTCGATGCGTAGCAGAAGGCCTCCTTCATATCTTAAGGATTATGTATTTGTTTCTGTTAAAAATAGTTGAAATCCGTTAACATCCGACCCAAAAACTGAAGATAGCTTTGAAGGATCATCATTAGGTTCATGCAATGCAAAAAGAATTGCAAGCCTTATATGACAACAATACCTGGAAACTATTTCCTCTTCCAAAGGATGTTAATGTTGTAGGTTCCAAATGTGTTTATCGAATCAAAACAAAAGAAGATGAAACAAAAGATCGATTCAAGGCTCGGCTTGTAGCAAATGGATTCACACAAGTACCAGGGCTAGATTATGATGAGACCTTTAGTCCAGTTGTGAAGCCAACAACGATTCAGCTAGTTATTGCTTTTTCTATCACCTTTAACTAGAAAATGCCACAACTTGATGTCAAGAATGCATTCTTGCATGTCATTTCAAGGAAGTTATTTCTATGGAGCAACCTATCGGATTCGTAGATAAAATTAAGTCAGATCATGTTTGTCTCCTTATGAAATCTCTTCATGGACTTAAACAAGCACCGCGTTTCTGGTTTGACCGTTCGTCATAGTATCTTCTTCATCTTGGCTTTTACTTTAGCAAAGCTGATCCATCTCTTTTTATATACAATCAGAATGGTATGAATGTCATATTGCTTGTCTATGTGGATGATATTCTACTTGCAGGGAATGATGATATCTTCATTACATATCTAATAATGAAGCTTGGAACTGAATTTTCCATTGAAGATCTTGGTTCCTTATATTACTTTCTTGGGGTCAAAGTCAAGTCATTTCGTGGTGGCGTCCTCCTTTCACAACAAAATACACCCATGAACTTCTGTCTCAAACCAAAATGTTAGAGAGCAATCCTCAAGCAACTCCTATGATACTTCAAAATAAGTTCAGATCTTCAAATTCAATTACTGTGGATGCAACTCTCTTTAAAGGCATAGTTTGTGTCTTACAGTATCTTACCTTCACCAGTCCAGATATTACGTATGCAGTCAACAAAGTTTGTCAGCATTTTAGTGGTCCAACATTGGCAAACTTAAAAGAGTGTTAAGCGTATTCTAAGATATCTCGCTAGAACTCAGGCTTTTAGTATTAGTTATCTTTCTCAAAGTCCTATCACTCTTTATGCCTTTAGTGATGCATATTTGGCTGGTTATCCCAACATGAAGAGGAGTACAACAGGTTTTTGTGTATTACTAGGTGCAAATTGTGTTTCTTGGCGCTCAAAGAAGCAAGCTACTGTTGCACGATCAAGTTCGGAAGCTGATTATCGTTGGACGGCATCGATTACAGTAGAATTAACTTGTCTAACCTATGTTCTGCAAGACATTGGTGCTCAAGTTTCTAAGCCGCCTCAACTCTTTTGTGATAATATGAGTGCATTATATGACCATAAATCCCATGTTCCACGCATGTTCCAAACACATTGAATTATATCATCATTTTGTTCGCGAAAAGGTTGCTATGGGACACCTTGTCACTTGTTATATATCCTCATCGTCTCAACCAGCTGATGTATTTACCAAGCCTTTGGGCAAGACTCCATTTCAATTTTTTCGAAGCAAGCTGGGTGTTCACTCCTTTCTACACACCAGCTTGAGGGGGCATGATAAAATGCAAGTATCAAATAGTAAGAAAAAGAAAGATTGTAACGATGAAGACGTGATCTCCGTAATATGACAATTAAGCTGACAATCTGATATAGTAGACAAGAATCAATTAAGCCATCCAGTAAAGAAAGTTGAACTCAAAAATCACGGCAAATACTAAGAAGAATCAATCAATCTCCATATGATCAAATCACTCACAAGAGAGATGAAGCATGCTGTAAAATCCTAATTATTTTTAGTTTCTTAACCTTTGTAATCATTCCTTATTTTGTTCCAATTGTGCTGCAGCACTTTTTTAAATTCCGGTTGAATTAATGAGAATAATAAGAGCCTTCAATATAATTTTTTCTTTAGAAAACTTTTCATTGTCCAACTTTTTGAGATTATAAACTATAGATCTCAAGAAATGTGTGGTTAGAAGTGTATGGAATCATTGAAATGTGTGATAAAAATGAAATTTGACCAACTTATAATCTCAAAAAAGTTGTACCAAACAAGGGCTTAAGAAAATTTTGGGGTTTCCTTTTTTATAATATGACAAAAAAAATAAGTGAATGATATGTGGATAGTAATTGTGAATCTTATGAAATATGTGGTTAAAATTAAAGTTTGACTTTGATATGTAAATGATAATGTGATTATAATCAAATCCAAAAAAGAACTTATTTTTATAGTCAATTCACTCTGACCAAATGAGTTCATTTTGACAAATCTTTGAGTAATTAGGTCTGTATATCATATTAAGATATATATTTGGAGACATGTTAATTTCGATAATGGCTTTGCATTTATTGTCATCTTGGTCGCAGGACTTTAATTTATTTTCGAACCATCATCGAAGTTTATTAAACGTGTCGTTAAATGGTTTGACAACGCGTCCATTATCCATATCTAGGTGTAAATTTCATGCCCATTTGTAAAATTGTTATACAATATAACATAGGTATGATTTTAGGCTACAATAACAAAAAGGGTATATAGTACAAAACGTCCATACATTGCAATGTCATTGTGCAAAACGTCCATACCTTTTATTTTTTTGGCATTTTCACCCTACCTTCCACCTTTTATTGTGCAAAAGGTTCATTTCAACCATTTTTTCAATAAAATGACGATTTTATCCTTCTATTCAAATGAAACAAAAAGAAAAGAAAAGAAATAATAAACAACTAATTGCAATCATAGTCCTGCAATTTTCAAAATATTACAGATAAATCCTAAATTTTCCACCACCACCACTTTCACAACCCCACCAAACCACCACCTATAGATCCACATAGCATCACATTCTGGCCACCACGCCCTTCGGACTCCACCACCACTAGCCTCACTTCACTCTCCCCAACATCCTCTTCCATAATATTGGTCACAAAATCTGCCGAAAACAACCACATTTGCAGCATAAAATACCAAACTGTCGTATACAAACATTCACAAAAACCCCACTTTCAATGCCACTCACGGTCGCGCACCACCACCGACGGTTACTCATCACCTCGATGAACCTATACATGGCTTCATATTAGTCAAACCTGTCTCGAATCATTCTACTGTAATCTTGACATTCGACAGTGGCGACGTCCATTTTGCCAAACTCTTTTCCTTCAATTCATGCATCTCACAACACTAAATCTCCAAATTGGCATCAATCAAATCATAAAAAAAACCCAAACGACAATGAGTATGAATTTAATTGAACCAATTATCCCCCAGCCATTTCAATTTCTGGTCCAAAACTCTCCACGAGCGCGGAGAGCTGTTTGACCAAAATTTGTGGGTCTTAAGTGCTACAATCTTCAAATTCGTGTGGGAGAGGACGGTAGAAGAGTGAAACGAGATTGGTGGTGGTGGAGTCCAATGGGCGTGGTGGCCGAAATGTGGTGCTATGTGGATCTATATGTGGCAAGTTGGTAGGTTGTGAAAGTGGTGGTTGTGGAAAATTTATGATTTCTTTGTAATTTTTTAAACTTAAGGATTATAGTTACAATTGGTTATTCATCTTTTTCTTTTTGTTTTATTTGAATAGGAGGGTAAAATCGTCTTTTATTGAAAAAAATGGATAAAAAAGACATTTTGTGCAATGAAATGTGGAAGGTAGGGGTGAAATGCTAAAAATTGAAAGATAAGGACGTTTTACACAATGACATTAAAAAATTTAAATGTTCTCTGCTATTTACCCTAACAAAAACCACCAAATCTCACAAGTCAAACCGTCAAAGAACCCAATTTAAAAAAAACCGTCTTGCAATAGCTGA
>CAIGRP010122029.1:0-25096 GCA_903798385.1 Fraxinus cuspidata
ATTATTTACCACATTTGCAACCACATGAAAGAAATTAGTAATCAGCATATTCTTCTTTCCTACAGCTACAAGAGTTAGTTGAAGTTAATGAGCAAAACAATGAATGTAAAAAGTACAAGGTTTCTCATTTAAAATGAGTGCTTTGAGACCATTGAATTGAACTTGCATAATACTTGCCCCATCATAACCTTATCTCGCAAATTAGAAATGCTTAAGTTATATCTAAAAAATATATTATCAATAGCAGCCTTGAGTGAGATAGATGTGACAGTGGACATGTTTTCAAGACCTATGAAACGTTCATTTACAAGCCCATTTTTCACATAAGGTAACACAACTGACATTTGCTCATTCGTTGACACATAACGAGATTCATCAACTAAGATAGAAAATAATGAATTACCAACATCTTTGATAATAACATCTATCGTTTCAGTAGCACAAGAACACACAATATCCTTTCTTACCTTAGGGGATGTTAATTTGCAAATTTGTGGTGCATTTTCAAATGTCACAGCATTAACCTCATTATTATGATCAGCCAGAAATTGTAATTGAACTAGAAAGTTACCAGATATCAGAGAATTCTTAGATTCATCATGGCCCCGAAATGATTGCCCTTGTCTCAACAAAACTCGAACAAAATCAATTGATGCAATAAGACAGACATGATATTCATTTTGTCATTTGTTCAGACTGCTTGAAGAAAACCGTTTGAAGTGTTGTTCTTGATTCATCAAAGCTCCACACTTAATGCGAGCTTGATTATGTGAACTATTATGCTTCCAACATGAGTACCGAACCTCTTTTTATCTTTCCAATAAGTGAATCATTCACCAACAAATGAGTCGCCTCCACCTTATTTTCCACTACTTGTTTTAAAAAGACAACAATACAAGCAAAAAGCTGCCTCTTTTGCCGTACTATACTCTAACCAACCACCAAACTCGTTAAACCAAGAAGGATTGAATCGTCTGGATTATTTTTCTCCAAATTGTCTTTTCTTAAATTCATGGTTAAATGACTGACAATGACCTTTTTGCATATATGCTTTTCGAACTTGATCTCTAATGTTAGAATTCAAGATTGGAGTCCTTAATCCAGTATCGATGGGAAGTTGTGCAACATCAAAATCGTCTCCATTTGACGTCTTCTCATTTACATTTTCCGTAACCTCAAGAGCTTCTTTTATAAAATCTTTCCATGACTAACAGTAATAAATATGAATTGAAATGTAAATAAACAAAATAAAATATGTAATCAATCAAGGAAACAAAATGTTTATAAAATATGTAAATAGCATTACTCATTTACTTGGTTAGTTCACTTAGTTGGTAAGTTCAAAATCAAAATGTTCCCACTTTCAATCCCTTATCCCCAAATGGCCGAACAGAAACATGAAACGACCAATATCCCAACACCCAACAGGCAACAACCAAACGGCCAAACTCATAGCCAAACGACCCAAACTCATCCCTTACTGATTATTGATTAGTACACTCACCGTCTCAGTGACTCATGCACTGGATACTGCCTTACTAGTAGTGGTTAGTGGTGCACTCACCTACTCACGATAGAAAATTCAATAGCAGTCAGCGCTTACCACACTAGATGGCCAGACCGAGATGCTCATACGCAGACGACATATGAATACCCAACCAACAACGCTTGTGAAAACAGCCAATAGGAGATGAAAATACTAATAGAAATTATAGAAAATTCACTTACTGGGCTCGTGGCTGATGAAAATATGGGACGTGCGTGGTGGATGGCTAGAGCGTGGATGCAGCCCGTAGGGGCACTATCGGAATAGAGAACTCAGAATTCTTTGTGACTGTTACCTGTTGGATGGTAGAGTAATGGATTGTAGGGCTTTAATCATACAGTAGTTTGGGCCAAATAATTGGCCCAAAATTTTTTAAAGTGTTGGGCTGCTGAAAAATAATGGGGCAGCCCAAAGCCCAATGCAGGCAGATGCCTCCACTAGGCTTAGGCTGGGTCCACCCCCCTGTGAACGTTGATGAGTAAAATCAATCAAATATAACAACTTTAAAAGTGTTTATTCTTTTCAATTTCTTTATATTCATTATGTCGTAATTCCTTGAGATTATCCGGAGCTGAGAGATACCTGAGCTACTTGGTCCTTAAGAACTTAACTCTAATTAAGGATTCATAGAACATGGACCAAAATGGGCTCTATGAAGATTGAAAGCAATTCCTTTTCCTTTTTTTTTCTTTTTTAAATTCTTGTGGAAAAATATTATTAAGGAGAATTATCATGAATAAATGGTGAAAGAAGAATTGGAACCCTATCTTCCGAATCAAAATGGAACTAGTAAGAAAAGAGGCAAGATGGTAGCCCCATCTCGAGGATAAACCAACAAGAACCACATCTTACGTTCTTTAACGTTGCTATAATATCTAACAAAATCTAAATGTTTAGAGAAAGATCACAACTGGACAATGATCAACACTCAGGGCATCACATTCAACCACATCTCATCCTCACAAAAAATGCCCGGCCCATATTCTAGTTCTCCAACATGCCGTGGGGAGAAAAGAGCCCAATGGAAGGAGAAGTACTATGCTTCCCACTGTGGTTGTGAATCCCCATACTAATTTCAATGGAGCCACTCTACGTTGGAAGATCAACGGACCACGTTTTCTATAGTAATATAGGAAATTTCTAGAAAGTGGTTTTTTGCCTCTCTCTCAATAAACTTTCACATGTATTTGTGACTAAATGTCTAAAAAAGTGTATGCACAAAACGTGACTCAACTTGATAATTATATAAAAAGATTATTGCTACTACTCCATCAGCAATTGTGTGTATGTATCAGTGACATCATGGAGCGATCTACAGGAAAAAAAAAACCATATCAATATAGGTTCCACACTGTAATGCCGTTGCTTCTTTATATAGCACAGTTATGTTTTCCTTAGAGTTTCATATTAAAAATTGAATAATAGATTTCATTTTTTATTTCCAGTTTTATATAAATTTGGGAAGAAAGGAAAAATGTGTTGGCTATTGTCTTATTTAACTTTATAATATATATTTTCTGGAAGTTCTAAATTTGACATAAAGTTTTTAGATGCGTTCATTATACACCTGCAACTCGTTAAGAAAAAACAACAAAAATTTTGAATTTGAAAGAAAAAAATCAAGATAGGTTTATATTAATTTTTCATTGGTTGCACGGTTGTTTTTTTAGCATTCAATGTATTTTAATCTTAAGATTTTGTATTAGCTCAGCACACATGATAATCATGCATTAATGAACATGTAATCAATATTTTAGATGTGGATTTGGTATTGAATTGAAAAGGTGAAGAATCAAAGAGGCTAGGTCTGACTCAAATGAAGGTACAATAGGAGACCATAAATGCAGGCGGAGTTCTGGAGAGGTAGGCTAACATCACCTCGTGACCCCTATTATAAAATATGCCCATGTTTGACACCCATTCTAATTTTCATTTTTTTCTTCATTTCAACCACACATTCTATCAATAAAATAATATTATACATAAACCCAAAAATTCTCCTAACTTTTTAACCACACATTTTTCCATAATCACTATTCCAAAATCTATTCTTTCCCCAAAATGGGTATCAAACACAAGCATAGAAACAGTCTTTTGTAATTGGAACAGTGCTTCCATAATTTGGGTGGATATCAAATCAAAGGTATGCCTTCTAATGTGCATACTATTTGGATTTTTAGTTCATTATTAATGCTTGAGTATTTCTGTAAAAACACTGTTTAAGAACAAATAATTCTTTCATAATTTTTTTATTGCTGTTGATCAATTTGATTTATCAGTATTAAGTAGTTTTATCACTTTGAGTTTCTATTTTTTGGAGTAATCAATTTGTGTTTTTGTTTCTTTTGTGTGCATTGAATGAAATTTCTTTGTAGGGCTTATGCATATTTATCCAATAAATTCTCATTTTTTATAAAATAGATGTATGTGCTTTGGAATGAAAATGAATTTTGTAAAATAAATTCTCAGCCCTTTTTTGTGATAAGTCAGCGTGGTTCGCCTGTCAATCCAGATTTCGAAATTTCGAAGGGAATAATAAAAATTATCTTTTATTAATCTTTTTTTTTTCAACTCTTGGTTTATAATTCTACCACATAACTATATAGAAAAACATTTAGGAGAGGAATGGCTTTATTGAATTTCATATTTTAGAAATAAATAGTTCATTGTGTTTATCATTTTACAACTTACCAAATTGACACCATTAACTTTAATTGAAGTTAGTCAAAAAATAATTATAACTATAATTTTGAAATCTCCAGCTATGATCCACTCTTAATTTCTTGAACTCATGTAGATTCTTTACTAAATAATCCATTGTCATCATATATTGCCCATTTTCAAGTTCTTTTGCCCTATTTGTAATTGCATTATTTATTTTCTACTTAACCAAGTCCAATTATCACACCCGGAAATTTTTGAACTTGGTTTGTAGAAGATACACATGGAGGCTGATAAGCAAGCAAATTCTTCCGAAGAACAGCGTGAACCTGAATGGGTACTAGCCCTTTAACCTTTAAAGGGCAAAGTGCCACAACCTCCCAGGCATGATGGAATGATTGTGCAATATTTAACTATAACGCTGGAGAGGTTTATTCCATTTACTTTTATTTTAATTGATTTTTGAAGTATTTTTTTTTTAACATAACTATTATAATTTTTATTAGTTAACTCTTTTGGTTTAAATTTTTTATTTATATGAATTCATTTTAAGCACGTGACTACGACATCAAAGAGACTAATTTTCAAAAATATAAAAAAATAGGTTCCAACAACTAGATTTATTTGGGTACCGTTTTCTAATTAGTGTATGTATCACTGTGTTATTTACATGCCGAAGTTTTGAAGAAGATTTCCGGCCTTACCATTTCATTATAACATAAATATTTTAGCCGTTAATATTTTTTTTTGCCGTTTCATTTTTGGGTTTTGAGTTTTTGGATTTAGTCCTGGAAGACTCTCATGAAGAAAAAAATTTGAATGCACACTACTATTTGATGATCCAAATTTAAATGTTGTGCTAAGGTCTTGAAAACTAAAATTTGGCCCTGGTTGCATTCTAGGTGAAATAAAGATAAATTTAAGTGATGCTCATTGACAACAAAAAATGGTTTCCATTGTTGCTACAATTGACTCCTACTTTCCTTAAAATTGTTGTTTGAAGGCCAATAATATGTTGGTGGAAGGCTTCATTGACAAAAAAAAAAAATACCCAAGTGATGGACCTGCTCAAATATTTTTTTTCACGAAATGAAAACCTCCATTATTTCTAATAGCGTTACATATTCTTGTAGTTAATTAATAGTACTTTCCAAGCACATCAAGGTACAGGGGAATTCAGTTAGAAGGCTAAATAAATGATGAGGATGTACCACAAGATAATGTGGCATCAAAGAAAATTTGGTCTAAGGCATCCAAGGATCTGCTATCAACTTCTTGGTGTAAAGTAAGTGATCTTTCTCAATAATTATATTACAAAACCTAGGAAACAAGCACGGAAATTTTGATGAAATTTTTCCTTTGTGCGAATTCAGTAACTCTTGGACTCTTGGTCAATTTTTATTGATTGACATGTGCAGATAAAATCTTATCTCAGCTATAGAAGGAGATAGTATTGAGTTTATAAGGAAATTTGACCACTCTACCTATGCCAACCCCCTACAGCTTTGATAGCAAAAGAGGAGAAGCATAATAATGACAATGAAGACATTCATGTAAAGGTGTGAATTTCTCTTGATCTCTAGTTGGCCAAGTCTTGTACAAATTTTCATTTTTGCTCCTTCCTCTAGGCCAACTCGACAACATGTTGTCACATGCACCAATTGCTCCTGCCTGTTGCGCAAGACAAGTAGTCCCCTGTTTTTCTGACTGTCCATGAATACAAATTAGGAGAGCTCCTATAAATAGGTAAGAATGTTATGTGGGATACGTGACCCTTATTTGGGTACTGGGTGCATTGTCCAATACGTCTAGGACAAATGTGAGAGAATAGGCCGTGCCATCCATCTCCTCCGAAGATTCTTGAGTATAAAATGGAGGACAATTAAACTAAATACAGAATTGTTGTACTAACGAACTATTTGGAGTTCTGGTCAGTAAAAGCACTCTGTTATATCTTCAAGCACTGGATTCTACTATCTTGTTTTGCAAAATTTCTTGCAGGTCTCCAAGATTTCTTCTTGTTTTCTGATGAGTTTTTTCTTGTACTTGAGATTTGAAACTTGGGGAAAATTAATCCTAAATTATCTGTGTTTGATTTATTACCCCGATATATGAATAAAAATGTTGAGAAAATAGTGTAATAGTTATTATTTTTGAGAGCTGACTTTTGGATATGACCCATAGTTTCTTTCCCTCTGCACTAGAAACATTTTCTGCTAAATGTCGTGTAATTGGCTTGGTTCAAAATCTTTTTCAGGACCTCAAACTGGTTTTCTGTATTTATCTTGACTCTCGTATAATTATTAATTAATTTTATTTAACCTTTACAAAATGAGAAATTTCAATATGTATACAGAGGCTTTATTAAACTAATTTCATGTTCTTTATATATTTTTTTAAAAAATAAAATTTAGCATCAGCCCTAAATCTTTCTCTGCATCATCTTAAATGGATCGGCATATGTGTTAGCTATAGAATTCTACAGATTTCATTTCATGCTTCTTTTATGTGTAATTTTGTTTTGAATCTGTAATTTGTCAAACAGTTTTATTAAAAAATGTTAGTTGTACACAAGCATACTTTTATATTAATTGCCAGTATATTGTTAATTGGAATCTTCATCTGAAAACTACTGATTAGTTTCAATATGTGATTCACGTAATCTTTGATTAAACTATAATTCGATGCATAATTTATTGTTGTTATACTTGTAGGAAATTGAAGGAAAAATATTGTTGTATGTTGGGGAACTCAAGAATTGTCCATTTTTTGGAGACATATCACTCGGGGGTAACATTTTGACTGCAACTGGTCTAATCTCCTGCCCACAATTAATATTCAAGGGTCAAATACGCCATTCGAGGTAATTTGATCACATCTTCTTAGTCTGTATGTTTATTTATTTATTTATTTTTTACTTTGAAGCAAATATTTTAGCTTCCATCCAGGGAATGGTTTTTAATTAACTAAGCACATTTCTCTTCAGATGACCAATAAGGAAGTAGAAAGGACTTATGTGGAGAGCTTAATGCTCAACTTTTGACATAAAAGATTTTACGAAACATGATATCCTTGAAGTGAAGTCGGAAAGTAATATATCAATCAAATGACTTATAACTTATAGTACAAATAGACATCCCAAAAACCTAAATTTACATGCAATCTATACATACTTCTAGAGATCATCCTTTCCCGAGGCTTTGTTTTAGTTACAAGTGCAAAATCAGATGTAACTTCAATATCAAAATTCCAGTTCTCGAATCTACTCCAAGAGAATGTCTTCAAAACTTTCCAAGTGGGAGAACAAGGATTTAGCCTCCGAAATGTTGGCTAATCTATCAATGATTATAAATACTCAAAACTTCATCCATTCCAATGGATACACGTAATATCCACTTCACCAATTATTTATATTTATTTATAAATTAAACCGTTCATAAAATTCTTTCCAAATGAAGGCTATTTCTTTTTACGCAACGATTACAGATAACAGTTCTTTATCATGCATAAAATGACCTAGTTAAGAGTCGATAACTTTTGCAGCAGCAATCATATGAAGTTGGCAAACTGTTGGCTTTTATTCTAAAGGAGGGCATAGTTGACTTTATTGATAATCTTATGTTAACTTTTTCTGCAGTTGGGAATGTTATTTACGGCAATCCTGTGATAGGCGAACTAATTGCGTAGTCATATTCAGGTTTATTTTTCTGCTGATCTGCTGTCATTTTTGGGTTATTTTAGTAACTTAATTTATTCATCCTTGATGTTTAATTACTTGTTCTAGGAGGTTATTTGAGTGAGTCATAACATGGCAGTTCTATTTCAGGTAGTGCTGGGCAGTTATGAATGCGAGAATACAGAGTAGAGCAAATCTTTCTGCATCAACTCCTTGAACTACATTCGAACTGTCTTACAAACTATTACTGGATTCATTTTTCTGTTTTTAATATGTCTTCTTAATTATTTTTCCCATTTCATTGGTAAAGACTATCTTAGTTAGTGAATTGAATTGTTGTTTTGCTAATCTGCTGCTGATTATATATACATACATATATATATATATATATATGTGTGTGTGTGTGTGTGAGATACCTCGACGTCCGTTGAATTTTAATTAAAAATGTTAGCCGTCAATGCGAGCAAAAATACTTGACTATTTGTGAGACTCAGTCATTTAAGACATGTGAGTTTGTGGCATCACTGGTCAAGCTTGCTTTATTTAGAATACTACGTTACCTTTTCTGATCAATGGCCACAACTTTTTGCCACATTATTTTTTGTTGTATATGTGGTTCATATAGAGTGAAATACAAGATTACTGGATGAACGTGGCCAATGCCGAAGTGGAGAGCACCGAATAGAATGGATAGACCACGTCGCACTATTAGGCCACCGGTGAAGTATGGATTCGAGTATTCAACTTCTTATGCACTCATTACCAGCAATAGGATCCTATAACTTTCAGGATGCCGTTGGTAGTCAAGAGAAAAGTAAATGGATAGAGGCTATGATAGAGAAAATTGAGTCATTACATAAAAATGATACTTGGGATCTGGTGGAGCTTCCAGAGGGGAAGAAACCGATAGGGTATAAGCGGGTATACATAAAAAAAGAAGTAATGTTAGAAAAAGAAGGAAAGCGATACAAAGATCGGTTAGTAGCTAAGGAATATTCACAAAGGAAGGGAGTAGATTATGATGAGATTTTCTTTCCCGTCGTCGGACAAACTCCATCAGAATTGTCTTGACAATGGTGATCAATTTTTATTTAGAGTTAGAACAGCTGAATGTGAAGACCGCTATACTTTATTGTGATTTGGAGGAGCATATTTTCATAGAGCAGCCAGTGGGGTTCTTGGAACAGAGAATTTCGTGTGTAAACTGAAGAAGTCTTTATATGGGCATAAATAATCTCCACGGAAATGGTACAAGAAGTTCGACTCCCACATGATTTAGATTGGCTACAGTCGCCGTGAGTATGATTATTGTGTTTATTACAGAGTTCTTGATGATGATTCATATATTTTCTTGGTATTGTATGTGGATAATATGTTAATTGCCACTAAGAACATGAATGATGTAGATAGATTGAAGTCTTTGTTAAGCAGTAAGTTTGACATGAAAGATTTGGGACTGACTAAGAAGATTTTTGGTAAGGAGATCAACAGAGATAGAAATGCCACAAAATTATGGGTGTCTCAGAAAAATTATTTGAAGAAAGTGTTGGAAAGTTTTAGCATGTTTGATGCAAACCCAATGGGTACACTATTGGAAAATGACTTCAAATTGTCTCAGTGTCCTAAGAACGAAGAAGAAATTGCAGATATGTCAAATATGTCTTATGCAAGTGCAATGGAATGTTTGATGTATGCAATGATGTGTACCAGACAAGATTTAGCACATGCTACCAGTACGGTAAGCAAGTACATGGCTAATGCCGACATAGAGCATTAGAGAGCTGTAAAGTGGATTTTTAGGTACTTAAAAAGTACAATGGAGCATCGATCATGTTTGAGAGACAAAATGATAATTTTTCAGTTCAGGGATATATAGATGTAGATTATGTAGGTGACTTGGATGACAAAAGTCTCATACATGTTATGTTTTCACACTTACAAGTGGGCCTATATGTTGGAGATCAATGGTATAGTCACTTGTGCCATTATCTACAATTGAAATAGAGGACATGGCATCAACTAGGGCAGCTAATGAATCATTGTGGCTAAAAGGGCTTGTCAAGGAGCTTGAGATCAAGCAAGATGCAATAAAACTGTGTTGTCATAGTCAGAGCGCCATTTTCTTAGCAAAGAATCAGATTTGTCATGTAATAACCAAGCATATCGATGCGAGATTTCACAAGATAAGGGAGTTGATTATTTTAGGAGAATTGTTGCTAGAGAATGTGCATACTTAAGAGAATGCAGCAAACATGTTGACAAAGACAATTACAACGGATTGGTTCAAGCATTGCTTGAATTTGATTATCATCTCTAGGTGTTAGAGAGAACGTGTCCAATCTATTGTCCCAGATGGCGTGTTTTTCCCAATTTATGTTTGCTTCAGTGTTTTCTCCTAAGGGGTGAATATTTTCCAATGTGGAGATTGTTATATATGTGGTTTATATAGAGTGGAACATAGGATTACTGGATCGAAATGGCCTATGTCGGAGTGGAGCAGAATGGAGTGAGGGGAGCGGAGTGACAAACATTGGCCTTGTAGGTTTAATTCATAGTTTTTTTGCCGGTGACGCTGAATAGGTTGGGGGTGCGGGGGTAACGCACCCACGGTACAGTACATGTGTATTTTTCTTGTACGGGTCCTAAAGTCTTATATAGTCTTGGGAGTGCTAGGGTTAGTATAAATACTAATGATGTAACTATATTATTCATATTGAATAAAAATCTCTGCTTTGCTCTTTGTGGATGTCGGTACATCGCCGAACCACATTAAATACTTGTGTTGATTTCTTCATTTTGTTTCTCTATTATTTCTGCAACATCCTGTGGGGAGAAAAGATCCCAATGGCCAGAAGTAATGTGGTGCCACATAGCCGTCGTAAATCCCCACACTAATCCCAATGAATCCATTCTACATGGAAAGATCAATGGACCATATTTTTTATTGTAATAGAGGAAGGATAAAGAGCATAAGAAATTTCTAGAAAGTAATTTTTTGCGTATCTCACAATAAACTTGCACTATGACTAACAAACTTATAAATGAAAAGCATGACGTCTAAAAACCTAAGCACGGAATGTGACTTTACTTGATAATTGTATAAAAAGATTATTGCTAGTATTCCATCGACAACCATGTGTATATATAAGTGACATCATGGAGTGGTCTACAGAAAAAATGAAATCAATATAGCTTCCGCGCTATAATCCCCTTATTTTTATATAGCACAATTATGTTCTTAGAATTTCGTTAATCCATTGAGCAGTGCATAAAAAAAAAAAAATTGATCTCATTCTTTATTTTTAGTTTTATATAAATTTAGAAAGAAAGGAAAAATGTTTTGGCTATTGTCTTATTTAACTTTATATTATATATTTTCTTGAAGTTCTAAATTTCGCAAAAAAACTTTAATGCATTAATTATATTCCTGCGATTCATTAAGAAAAAAAAGCACAAATAAAAATTTTGAATTAGAAAGAAAAAAAATCAAGACAGGTTTATATTAATTTTTCTTTGGTTGCAAGTTTGTTTTTTAGAAGTCAATGTCTTTTAATCTTAAGATTTTGTAATAGCTCAGCACACATGATAAGGACGCATTAATGAACGTGTAATCAGTTTTTTAGATGTGGATTTGGTATCGAATTGAAAAGTTGAAGACTCAAATAGACTAGGTTTCACTTCAATGAAGGTACACTACGACACCATAAATGCAGGCGGAGTTCTCTAGGGGAAGGCAAACGTCATCTCGTGACCCCTATTATAAAATATAAAAACAAGCTTTTTGTAATTTGTACAGTGCTTCCATAGTTTGGGTGGATATCAAATCACAGGTATGCTTTCTAATGTGCATACGATTTGAATTTTTAGTTCATTATTAATGCTTAAGTATTTCTGTAAAAACACTGTTTCATAACAAATGATTCTACATAATTTTTTGTTGCTGGTGACCAATTTGAATTATCAGTATTAAGCAGTTTTATCACTTCGAATTTTTAATTTTTTTGAGTAATTAATTTGTTATTTTTATTTCTTTTGTGTGCACTGGATGACGTTATTTTGTAGGGCTTATGCCTAGCTATCCAATAAATTCTCATTTTTCATAAAATAGTTGTATATGCATCGGAATGAAAATGAATTTTGTAAAATAAATTCTCAGCCCAACTTTCTGTGATAAGTCAGCCTGGTTTGCCCGTGAATCCAGATTTCAAAAATTCGAAGGGAACAATAAAAATTATCTTTTATTAATCACTTTTTTCTACTCTAAGTATAGATAGGTTGCATATGATCGAACATAGAAAAACATTTAGGAGAGGAATGGCTTTTATTGAATTTCATATTTAGAAATAAAAAGTTCATTGGATGTATCATTATTACAGCTTACCAAATTGACACCATTAATTTTAATTGAAGTTTAACGAAAAATGATTATTAACTATAGTTTTGAAATCTCCAGCTATGATCCACTCATTATTTCTTGAACTCTTGTAGATTCTTTATTTAATAGTCCATTGTCATCATATATTGCCCATTTTCAAGTTCTTTTGCTCTATCTGTTATTGCATTATTTATTTTTTTACCCCTCTGTGAACCAAGACCATTTATCACATCAGAAATTTTTTGAACTTGGTTTGTAGAGGATACACATGGAGGCTGATAAGCACACAAATTCTTTGGAAGAACAGCGTGAACCTGAATGGGTACTAGCCCTCGAAGCTTTAAAGGGCAAAGTGCCACAACCTCCCAGGCATAATGGAATGATTGTGCAATATTTCACTATCGATGCTGTAGAGGTTATTCCATTTACTTTTATCTTAATTTGTTGTTGAAGTATTTTGTTTACATAACTATCATAATTTTTATTAGAGTTAATTTAGCATGTGACTATGAAATCAAAGAGACTCATTTTCAAAAATCTTAAAAAAATAGGTTCCAATAACTAGATTTATTTGGGCACCCTTTTCTTATTAGTGTATATATCACTGTGTTATTCACATGCTGAAGTTTTGAAGAAGATTTCGGCCTTGCTATTTCATTATAACATAAATATTTTAGCTATTAATTCATTTTTGCCGTTTCATTGTTGGGTTTGAGTTTTTGGATTTAGTCTTGGTAGACTCTCATGAAGAATTTTTTTTGAATGCACGCTACTATATGATGATCCAAATTTAAATATTGTGCCAAGGTCTTGAGAAATTTGAATGCACTCAGGGTGAAATAAAGAAAAATTAAGTGATGCTCATTGACAACAAAAAATGGTTTCCATCGTTGCTTCTATTGACTCCTACTTTCCTTATATCTGTTGTTTTATGGCCAATAATATGTTGGTGGAAGGCTTCATTGACAAAAAATTCCTCAGTGATGGATCTGCTAAAATATTTTTCTTCACAAAATGAAAACCTCCATTATTTTTAATAGGGGTATATATTCTTCTAGTTAATTAATAGTACTTTCCAAGCACCATCAAGGTACAGGGGAATTCAATTAGAAGGCCAAATAAATGGTGAGGATGTACCACAGGAATAAAATCTTATCTTGGCTATAGAAGGAGATAGTATCGAGTTTATAAGGAAAGTTGACCACTCTACCTATGTCAACCCCCACTTTGACAGCATTAGAGGGGAAACATAATAATGACAATGAAGACATTCTTGTAAAGGTGTGCATTTCTCTTGATCTCTAGTTGGCCAAGTTTTTTTGTACAAATTTTTTGTTTTCGCTCCTTCCTCTAGGCCAACACAATAACATCTTGCGCCACATGAACCAATTGCGCCTGCCTGTTGTACAAGACAAGTAGTCCCCCATTTATCTGGATGTGCATGAATACAAATTAGGAGAGCTCCAATGAATAGGTACGAATAATAGGTGGGATCAAACCTATACAAGTGATCCTCCCTTATTTGAGTAATGGGAGGCATTGTCAAATATGTCAAATTTGGGCTGAGAGAATGGGTCGTGCCATCCTTGTCCTCCAAAAAGTCTTGAGGATAGAATATAGGATAATTAAACTAAATATGTAATTGTTGTACAAACAAACTATTTTAGAATTCTTCATGCATTGTGTTCTACTATCTTGTTGACAAAATTTCTTGCAGGCTTCCAAGATTTCTTCTTGTTTTCTGATTAGTTTTTTTCTTGTACTTGAGATTTAAAACCTTGGAAGAATTAACCTTAAATTATCCATGTTCAATTTATTACCTTGATATATGAAAAAAAAATGTTGAGAAAACATTGTAATAGTTATTCTTTTTATAGCTGATATTTGGATATAGCCCATAGTTTCTTTCCCTCTGCACTAGAAAAATTTTCTGCTGAATAATGTGTTCCTTATTTGGTGGATTTGGCTTGGTTCGAAAACTTTTTCAGTAGCACCTCAAACTAGTTTCTGTATTCAGCGGGAGTGAACCTGTAATATGTGGAAAAGTTAAAAATAAAAAATTTAATTGAACAATTTGCAACTTCAAGCGTACTTTTATATTAATTGCCAGTATATTGTCAATTGGAATCTTCATCCGAAAACTACTGATTAGTCTCAATATGTGATTCACGTTGTCTTTATAAAAATATAATTCGATTGTCGTTATACTTGTAGGAAATAAAAGGAAAAATATTGTCGTATGTTGGGGAACTCAAGAATTGTCCATTGTTTGAAGGCATCTCACTCAGGGGCAACATTTTGACTGCTACAGGCCAAATTTCCCACCCCACAATTAATATTCAAGGATCAGATATGTCATTCGAGGTAATTTGATTATTTCTTCTTAGTCCGGATCTTTTATTTTATTTTATTTTGAAGCTAATATTTTAGCTTCAACACAGGGAATGGTTTTTAATTAACTAAAGACGTTTCTCTTTGAAAGATCCATATGATCTATTACTAATGAAAGGAAGTAGAAAGGACTTATGTGGAGAGCTTAATGCTCAACTTACAGAAAATAACTTATGAAACACGATATACTTGAAGTGGAGTAGGGAAGCAACACCTCAATCAAATGACCTGTAGTACAAATAGGCAACCCAAAAACCTAAGCTTACATGCGATCTAGACAAAATTCTAGAGATCATCCTCCCCGAGGCTTCTTTCAGTTACAACTGTAAAATCAGATGCAACTAAAAAATCAAAATTCCAGTTCTCGAATCTACTCCAAAGAATGTCTTCAAAACTTTCCCACTGGGGAAAAGAAAAAAAAGATTTAGCCTCGGATCCGTTGGCTAATCTATAAATAATTATAAATTATTTATAAATAGTCGAACTTCATTTTCACGCATTCCAATAGACGTACAAGTACTATCCACTACTTATTTACATCTATTTTTAAATTAAACCGTTTATAAAATAATTTCCAAATGAAGGCTTTTTTTTTTTTTTTCATGCAACGACTTCAGATAACATTTCTTTATCATGCCTAAATGACCTAGCTAAGAGTTGAGTACTTTTGGTGCAGGGATCATACGAAATCATCAAACTTTTGGGCTTTTACTCAATTCCAAAGGAGGGTGTTGTGGAGTTTATTGATAATCTAGTGTTAACTTTTTCTGTGGTTGGGGGTGTTGTTTACGGTGGTCCTGTGATGGGTGAATTAATTGCACACAGTCCTATTCAGGTTTGTTTTTGCCCTTATCTGCAGCTTTTTACGTTCTAATATCTTTTCGGATTATTTAATTATTTAATTTATTAATCCTTGATGTCTAACTACTTTCTCTAGGAGGTTATTTGAGTGAGTCATAACATGGCAGTTCTATTCCAGGTTGTGCTGGGCAGTTATGAATGCGACAACACAGAGTAGAGCAAATCTTTCAGCATCAACTCCTTGAATTATATTTGAACTGTCTTACAAACTATTTTTGGATTCATTTTTCTAATTTTAGTATGTCCTCTTAATAAATTTTCCCGTTTCATTGGTGAAGACAATCCAAGTTGGTGATGTGAATTGTTATTTTACTAATCTGCTGCTGGTTTATTTCTGTTATAAATGTGTGATACCTTGACATCTGGTGTTGAATTTTTATTAAAAATGCTAGCAGTCAATGCAAGCAAAAAAACCTGAGTATTTGTGAGACTCAGTCATCACACATGGCTTGACTGGCCAAATTTTATTTATTTAGAACATTTTTACAGCGTCACTCTGATAATTTGCCCACGCCTTTTTGTCTGATTAATTTCTTAGTAGGTTTTGTGTTTTTGTTCTTAGCTTCTTTTGGGCATCCTTTACACAGCCCAAGCATTTCGAGTGCTAGGCAACTGGTATTCAGGTATGGTATGGGTGAATTGAAGGGTGTTTTACCTTATTTAAAGCAAAAATGTGCTCGTAAGATGATGAAAACGCATTGAATAAGAATAATTTGTAAAGCACCAAAACTATGCTAATATAAGAAATAGATTCAGTCAGCTGCCAACACCTGTATCGATACAATTTCTAGTATTATAACATTACAATATCAAAAGCCCATTACTGCTATTTAGATTGTTTTCACTCTTTACACATAAGAAATAGATAGTTTGAACTTTGACGAGTAAAATCAATCAAATTTAACAACTTCAAAATTTCTTATTCTATTCAATTTCTGTAGATTATTTTTCTTTTAATTCCTTGAGATTATCCGTGTTTGGAGCTGAGAGATGGCCAAGCCACATGTTCCTTAAGAACATGAGTCTATGGATTCTTCTTAGAACATTAGTAGACAAAACGTGGGCTCTATAAACATTTACAGCAATTCTATTTTTTTTTTTAAAATTCAAATAGAACAGTATTATTAAGGGCAGTTATCACGAATAAATGGCGAAAGAAGAATTGGAACACTATCGTCCCAATCAAAATGGAACTAGTAAGAAAATGGGCAAGATTGTGGCCCCATCTTGAGGATAAAGCTACAAGAACCACATCTTACATTCTTCAACATTGCTTTAATATCAACGAAATCCAAATGTTTAGAGAGATCATAATTGGACTATCATCAACACCCATGGCATCACATTCAACCACATCCCACATGAAGAGATCGCATTCCCACATGCCCGGCCCACATTCTAGTTCTGCAACATCCCCCAATGTTAAGGAGAAGTACTGTGCTTGCCATAGTGGTTGTGAATCCCCACACTAATTCCGACGAAGGCATTCTAAGTTGGAAGATCAATGGACCACGTTTTCTATAGTAATAGAGGAAAGACAGAGCATAGGAAATTTCTAGAAAGTGGTTTTTTGCCTTTCTCACAATAAACCTTGACCAACAAACAAAATGAAAGCACAATGTCTAAAAAACTGTATGCACAAAATGTGACTCAACTTCTAATTTTATAAAAAGATTATTGCTACCATTCCATCAGCAATCGTGTATATGTCTAAGAGACATCATGGAGTGTTCTACAGAAAAAAAAATCAATATAGGTTGCACGCTGTAATGGTGTGGATTCATTATATATTTTCCTTGGAATTTCGTAAATCCGTTGAATTTGCATCACAACATATAATAGATTTCATTTTTTATTTTCAGTTTTATATAAATTTAGGAAGAAAGGAAAAATATGTTGGCTATTGTCTTATTTATTTTCTTGAAGTTCTAAATTTTACATACAATTTTTAAATGCATTAATTATACACCTACGACTTGTTTAAAAAAAAAAAACAGAAACCAAAATTTTAAATTTGAAAAAGAAGAAATCTAGATAGGTTTACATTAATTTTTCTTTTGTTGCACGTTTGTTTTTCAATGTGTTTTTATCATAAGGTTTTGTAATAGCTCAACGCACATGATAAGCACGAAGTAGTGAACACGTAATCAATTTTTTAGATGTGGATTTGGTATTGAATTGAAGAGGCGAGGAATAAAAAAGACTAGGTCTAACTTAAATGAAGTACAACACGAAACCATAAATGCAGGCGGAGTTTTCTAGGGGTAGGCTAACATCATCTCGTGACCCCTATTATAAAATATAAAAACAGCCTTTTTGTTATTTGAACAATGCTTCCATAGTTTGGGTGGATATCAAATCACTGGTATGCTTTCTAATGTGCCTACTATTTGAATTTTTAGTTCATTATTAATGCTCGAGTATTTCTGTAACCACACTATTTAAGAACAAATAATTCTTCATTATTTTTTATTGCTGGTGGCCAATTTGAATTATCAGTATTAAGTAGTTTTTTCACTTCGAATTTCTATTTTTTTTTATTAATTAATTTGTTATTTTTGTTTCTTTTGTCTGCATTGGATGAATCTTTTTAGGGCTTATGCCTTGCTATCCAATAAATTCTCATCTTTTATAAAATCGTTGTATATGCATTGGAATGAAATGAATTCTCTAAAATAAATTCTCAGCCCTACTTTATGTGATAAGTCTGTTTGGTTTTCCAGTGAATCCAGATTTCGAAAATTCGAAGGAACAATAAAAATCATATTTTATTAATCAAAATTTTTTCCTACTCTTGGTTTATATTTACCATTTAAGTATAACTAGGTTGCATATGATCGAACATAGAAAAACATTTAGGACAGGAATGGCTTTTATTGAATTTCATAATTTTAAACCAAAAATTTCATTGTATATAGCATTATTACAACTTACAAAATTGACATCATTAACTTTAATTGCAGTTTTTCAAAAATTGTTTATTGACTATAATTTTTGAAATCTCCAGCTATGATTCACTCTTAATTTCTTAAACTCTTGTAGATTCTTTACTTAGGCCATGTTTGATTCCCATTATTTTAAGACTAATTTTTTTCTCCAACTCATTTTCAAGTGCACATTCTCGTGATAAATCACGTAAACACAAAATATTTTCATATTTTTAACCGCGTTCCTAAAAAATTCACTGTTACAAAACTCATTTGATGAAATAATGAGCATCAAAGAGAGGCTCAATAGTCCATTGTTATATTTCCCATTTTCAAGTTCTTTCTCTATTTGTTGTTGCATTATTTATTTTTTACCCTATGTGAACCATGCCCAATTATCACATCTGAGAATTTTTCAACCTAGTTTGCAGAAGATACACATGGACGCTGATAAGCATGCAAATTCTTTGGAATAACAGTGTGAACCTGTATGGGTACTAGCCCTTGACGCTTTAAAGGGCAAAGTTTCACAACCTCCCATGCATGATAGAATGATTGTGTAATATTTCACTATCAATGCTCTAGAGATTCAATATATTTTCTTTTTCATTTTATTTGTTTTTGAATTATTTTGTTTACATAAAAATTATAATTTTTATTATAGATTTTGGTTTAAGGTTTTTATTTACATGAATTCATTTTAAGCACGTGACTATGACATCAAAGAGACAAATTTTTCAAAAATTTTAAAAATGGGTTCCAATAACTAGATTTATTCAGTACCTTTACTCATGTTCAACTATTTTAATTTGTTTTTCGCAAAATTAAATATATTATTTTTTCCACACATAAATACAAAAATTAAAGTGACAAGAAAAAATTCTGTATATGTAAAACTTTCTTTCTTTGTTAACAACATAATTTTTTCTCATTGAACAAAAATGAATATCTATTGTGAAAAGAGACTCGTCTAGAGCGAATATGTTGCTGATGCTAACAAAAAACAGTTTGATCTCCCAATCCTTGGAAGTTCTGCTTAGACGGTTGCACGGGGGTACATCTTGACTCGTCTAGAGCGAATATGTTGCTGATGCTAACAAAAATAAAAGTGAATAAACTTGTATATTTTATTAAGAACCAAAGTTTCATAAAAAATTATGACTACAAGGGAATACAATAGTCATAATGATTAGAGTTGTAGGAGTATAAAAGTCATTTATAAATACTATTATATTTACAATACTCTCCCTTGAATGACTATTTACACAATAACTATCTCATTGAGATATTATTTGGCAATAATTTGATGAGACAAAAATGCCAACAAATAAAAAAAGGTAAAAATAAATTGGAGTAATAATATGTTGCCTTGTTGAAACCTTGTCATATGGACATTAATTACATAAAGAATATGTTTCGCTAAAACCTCATTAGAAAAAATCCCATGGGAAAAATTGTAATGAAGAAATGTACATTATTCTTTTGAATACATTGCAAAAGTTGTCTCGTTAAAAATCTTTCCAGAAAAATACAATACAACAAAACCTTAGTTAATGAGAAAAAGAGTACAAAGTGTATTTATTCCCCCTCACAATAATATAACTTGTATTATACTTTGGGTATATTAAATCATTCATGAATAATATTAATAGTCATGTAAGTTGAGTTGACTATCACATATTTCAATTTTCATGCATCCTCAATATAACATGATATGTTCTCGTTATATTATCCACCACGATCTTTGCGAAATTCACTATAAGAGTCATGCGTTACATATTACAGCTTCGTTTTTCTCATTTTCTTTTCCCATAAATATATACCTTTAGATTTTCTTATTGTTAAATTCAATTTACTATGATTGCGTCCATTTATTTGTTGAATTAATTCTTCAATCGATATATTTCGAATCTTCACTATTCATATATGATGCAGTACATCATGTACAAAAGTGTTATTGACAACTTTTTCCTTTTCAACTCTATTCATTTTTATAATGATATAACTTATTAAGATATCTCATTTTTCAACATATCATGTACTTGAACTTATTCTTGGGTTTTATAATTCGTTATGTTTAAATACTCATCAAAAGTATATGCTTCCTAAATGAGATCATCTTTGCTAATTTCTCCATTTTTCGTTTGAAGATTTTTATATTAGAAAAAAATATCATCTTGCTTCATGAGTACCAAGAATTTATCAAATATAATATTAACAAATTGTCCTCTAGGATATTAATTTGAGTTGGAGAATTTAAAACTGATGTTTGAGATATTATTGATATCTTTGGTTAGTAAATTTATCTAAATGAATTATCTTTCGAACTTCTAGTTCGAATGATCTTTTGTGAGGAGTTAGATAATGCACTTGTACATTAATTTTAGCTTCTTAATTCCTCCCCTAATGCTGAGAGAATTGTCAAATAAAAATTGACAATCAGCAAAATTGCATTATTAAATATCATCCATTTGAGATAAGTGTTTACACTACGCATTTCTTGTCACTGTAATGTGGTGGATCAATTTTACATATATTACACATGAAATAATTAGACAAAAAATGAGACTATAACCATAAGGCAATTATAGTAGAGAGAATTTGATGTTGGCATGATGCGTAATATTATTTCCTAAAGAGAAATGGAAAATACTTTGTTCTTGATAGTAATGATTAAGAAATTGATTGGAGACATTTAATAAACAATAGTGTTAAACCATTTATTGATATTCCAACTAATACTTATTAAATTTTTGAGATTTATGCCCACTAGAATTAACAAGGTACACCGTTTTCATTGTATAATTTGAAAACTATGCTTATAATTTAACTTTTGAGCAGTAATTTCGCAAACTTTAAGTTGCAAACACCATGCAGCCATCAAGTAGATGATCAACGTGGAGGGTGACATGATTTCATATATCACCCTAATTAATATAGGAAATTCAGTCCCTATTTTAGCTAGTGATGTTTAATGAACAATTTTTATTGAAGAGACAATGTATATGAATTCATTGGATTGAAAAATCTTTTTGTTTTTCATAGAATATCCATTTGAATTTTTAATTTTATATCAATATTAATCCAGTAATGGTCCAACTAATCATGTCAAATAATAAAATCAAATTGAACTTGTAGTTCAATATAAGATTTAATTCAATTATTTACTTTCAAAGAATATGATTAAATATCATATAATTATATAATAATCATTTAAGTAGACAAATTAATCAATGTTAACATGATATATATATATATTTTTCTTCGGTAATAAACACAAATTAATAAATTACACGGTATATTGTTTGGAAATATGTGCTACTTCAAGAGTACATTGTATTTTACTATTATTTCTTCAATAGCAATATTTCAATATTCTTCCGAAATATTGAAAATTATAGTTCGTGCTCTTTAGGAGCAAATAATATTCTTCTGAAATATTTATTATAACGTTATGCTAGTTCAGGAGTAAAACCAAAATATTTTTAGTAGACAGATATAAGAGTACGAAATTTATAAACTATATAAAAAAAATAAGAACGTGATAATTAATCGAATGATAAACAAGAAGTAAAAAAAAATTAAGACAGATATGCATAACTATTGATTATTATCAAATCAAAGAGAACACTTTAAGGACCAACAATACATGACTAGTTTACACATAATTACAATGAATACAGTAGCTAATTGCAGTGAATAGAAATTTATTATTTTACACGAATTTGGTATTCCACCATATTTATGGTGAATATGTGTGATTTGAGGCGGCAGCAACAATGAATATAAATAAGAGAAAATTCCAGCCACGATACGAAACATTTCATTTAGTTGCAGACTTTGCCCAAACTTTTTATTTGTACCATCGCGGGTACCAAAACTTTCAAAAATCCGCACTTGGAGTTCAAATGAATGGAATCGTTGGTTTGACCGTTAGTTGCCTAGAGAATTAGAGTTTGACTTATTTTAACCATTTTTTTAAAAAGGTAGAATGGTAAATTTATATTTTTTTTCCAGAAAAAATATTATATTAACTAATAAATAATAAAAAAAAACTAAAACCCACATCATCTCCCCCACCCCACCCCCAACCCCAACCCCATTCCAACCCCTTATCCTAAAATCACCACCACCCACCAAACAACGCCTCCACCATCACCACCGCCTCCTCTACGACGTCGACGCCATAGTCGCCTCTAAGGCGACACCACTAGAATTTCGCTATCCACACGACCAGCTTAATAATTTTCATGCCTCATTCAGATTTCTATCCCAAAACCAAACCTAAAACATCCTGAAACTATACACTATAATTTCCATCTCCCGTCGCCTACAACTTATTGCCTCTCCACAGTCGGAACCGCACGCTTTCCCATATCCCAGTTCTCCACTTTGCCGACATCGTCTCATCACGCCATTCCATTCATCACTAACACCCCCACCTACTGAACACTAACACCACCACCATCATTGTCATAGCAAGAACCTACTAACACCACTTGTTGAACCGCCACTTTCAGTCGAATCCAATAACACCACCATCCATTGAACCACCACAGCAAGAACCCACTACTATTCAGTTGAATCCAATAACACCACCTTCTACTGAACCACCACAGCAAGAACAAACTACTAATTCACCAGAAATCAACAAAAGAAGTCCCAAAAAAATATTAACATAAACCATCTAATTCATACACCCGCTTCATTTGTCTTGCCGGTCACAAATACAATGCAATCCACCACTATTTTGCTGGTTGTTCAATGTGGCTAGGCATTACTGTTGATGATTTGGGTCTCCATTGAAAAATACTAAATTTGGGATGGGATCAATTATGTGGTTGAGAGATGAATTGAAAAATTCTAAATTTGGAATGGGATCGATTATGAGGTTGAGAGAGAATATGAGGTCTTCATTGGCACAATCGATGGTGGCTGGTGTGGCGGTGGCGCCGACGTTGTATAGGTGGTGGTTTTGAGGTAAAGGGGTTAGGGGATGGTGGTGGTGGTATTTGTTTTGATTTTCTTTTTTTCATTTATAATTAATATATTATATTGTGTTTTATGTTAAAAAAATGTGAAATTACCATTTTGTCCTTTTAAACCTAGTCAAAATTATGGTCAATGTATATTCTCTAGTCAACTAACAGTCAAACCACCGATTTCCATCCATTTGAACTCCAAGTGCGGATTTTTGAAATGTTTGGTACCCACGATGATACAAATGAAAGGTTTGGGCAAATTATGCAACTAAATGAAAGACCCCAGTTTTCTTTCTTTTTTTTTTAAGAGAAAATGAGAATAATAGATGTTAGGAAAAGCAAAACACAATAAAGCTAGTTATTCAAAACTATAATAAAGTAAGCATGGATGTGCGCTGCCACTTTTCTTGAACTGGGTATGTAACAATCATGCATGTTGTGCACCAATTTCATCTAAGAGGGATATAATATCAGTAAAATTCTTGCATTTGGTGCAAATAGAGAAACATGAGCTAAGCTGTGAAACCATGTTGGGAATCTGAATCTACCTCTTGCAACTAGTAGCCTTTATCCCTAACAAACTGAAGGCCGGAATGAAGGGCAAGACATTCAGCTATCTCTTGGATCGAACACACCCCTGACCTTCACTGAGCTAGCTGTGATCACCAACAATAGAGGGTCAGACCCAATCTGTAACTAAAGTATTTCCACCTGGACCAGAACATCAAGGCTATTGCTCCATCCAACTTGTTGGTTTGTCACTCAAATTCATCTAGGGTTTGCGTGGTTTGGTGTATGGGCCTTGAAGATGTCTATATAGGGTCCATGGAGGAAAAATGAATTGACGGCGCTAGTCTACTGCTATCGAACGGCGAGACAAAATTTTTAGCAAAGGACATGCTGCCGGACTACCACTCGACTAGTGCTCGAGCGGCCAGCTGGTGCTTGAGTGCCACTATCGTCCGAGTTTTCCTTATTTTGTTTATTCCATGTATATTTTTACCTAGTTTTCATCTTTAGGGCTATTATTAGGGTTTCCCATGTACCCTTATATATATAGCTGACTTCTCTTCGTAGTTAAAACAGGTTATTCCTCATCATTATTGCAAGGTAGAATTGTGTAGCAACACAATATTGTTGTAATTTCTCGCGCCATTATTAGTGAATAAAATCTCCAATTCCTGTGCCAAACGTGTTTCTTGTATTGTTGTTATTGTGATCAATACTTCGTATCGTGCTATATAACCTCATCGGATTCCAACACAACCGTGATGCATACTGTTCTGTTTACCCCATACAACCCAAAGCAGGCTATAAAATCTCTCAAATTCTTTAGTTTTCAGTCTGTAATAAATGTTGAGGATGGTATCATCAACTATATCATCAATGCTTCTTTTGACATTAACCCAAATTGGGGCCAATATCCATATTTCGATGCATGAATGACCATCGAATAACACATGCAAAATAGATTCAGTTGAGCCATATCTAGAGTACTATTGTAAGACCATAACATCTCTAGTTGCCAGATTCAAGAGGTTTGTCTGAGCATTCAGGAATAATCTACAATTAAAATTTTAATATTTGGAAGTGTTGGGTACTTGACCCCAAATAAACCTCGGGGCGATGATGAATAATCGGGATGGACACTAGATTCAATTGTTATAATTGAATGGA